>OY720454.1:61770659-61818159 GCA_963082715.1 Harpalus rubripes
CAGATTTTTTTGTATTAGTTTCTGTATTTGTATAAATACTTTTTCTATATATTTTATGGATAAATTTATAAAATTATTTATAATTTAAATCCCGGAGCCAACGCTTTAAACAAGCACAACTCCTTGGTTACACAGCTCATATCTTAAATGTATGTATATAACTAACAGATAAATGTCACTGTCAAAGAACTAATCATTTCAATTTAATATTAGTAGTGTTTTAAAAAGAAAATCGTAAATAGAACCATAGTTGTATGCAATGGATCCAACGACCATATACACTGAATGAATCTTAGTGCAGTTTCCAGCATAAACAAATAAGTATGTATATTTAAAATAATAAAAAGTAAATAGCGGGAGGTATTGTGTTGGCCACATCAGATTTTTTGTTAACAGCGAATAGCTTTTTGGCATTTGTTGACGAGGGTCACATGAATTTCTTCGACTGATTAAGGCCCGAAATGTCTCTCCAATATGATTTTTGTATCATCCTACAAAAATTGTATAAGGTTCAGAGAAAACAAAGAAAACAATTGTAAAAATAGAATGTTCAGTTTTATTATTTTGTAACGTTTATTGAGAATTATATGAGAGAAACAATATAAGTACATTGATTTTTACAAGATGTAAGTTCTAAATGAAAACAATTTATAAAATAAAAATAGAAAAGACAACCCCTATGAGTATTGAATTAAAAGAAGAGTACCTACCCAGTATCATTAAAACTCATGTAGCGTTGTGTTTGTAAGAATATATTTTTTAATTTAATCCCTCTCAAAGGAGTCTGCGAGTCTTAGCAAATAGCAAGAACTATTAGCAGAGAAACAGTCACAGAGGTATCAGATACAAGCATGTCTCAGTACATAAAATGCAGAAAGAAAGTAAATAACAAATAGTAAGTACTGAGATCGCTTCGCCGATTCAACAAAGACCATTTTCTTCGCGGAGTCTCTTGACCTCGTTAGTAAATTGGTTCTTTCAAAGAATCATCCTCACTTTTCTTTTAGCTAAAGAGGGTTCGGTTCTAATCCAGTTAAGGGGTATACAATGAAATACAAAGACGGTTGAAACTAATTCGCCTTCGTGTAAGAAATGGTTAAGTTTACGTGCAACAGTTCACTAACCCTTCAAGATTTTGTTGCTATGACACGATAGCGGTGAGAGTCGGTATGATGAAATGAGAAAAACTACAAGTGGCAATAGAACAGAATGAAAATTTAATATTAAACCGGAAAATATTGGTTTTATTAAATCCTATTTTTTCTTTTCAGATCCTGTTGGTGTGTACAATTCTGCTGGAAAAGTCTTCAGACAAAAGTGGTGAGTTTGTCTAAAAATTAAAATATTTTTATTTCAACTTAGGATTATAATTAAGGAGCTTTTGACAAAATCAACCAAAGTCCAAATATTGTAAATATGAGTTAAACTATTATTCACGAAAGATGACTATTCAAGATCATTTGTGAGCTGTCTGATATAATATTACTTGCACTTAACTTCACAGCATTTCGAATGCATAGGCGTGCAACATGAAATATTTATGGACACATTTTAACTGAAAAAATAAGAGTAAATCATTTGAAAATTATGTTTCTTTCTAAATAATGCCTTTCTAAAAGATGTATGTTCTTCACTTACGTTTTTGCAATATACAAAAACATAGACTTAACTTATAAATCAATGAATAATAATTTGATTTAACGTCAACGCCACTTGGCAAATATTAGCACAGAGGGCAGTGTAGTAGATAAATAGGTATCTGTAATTCTACGACATATGTCATTATTATTTATAGTGTGTTAGAAAGTAATGCCACTATTTACGTATAATTATCACACTACATAAATTAAATAGACATGGGTCAAATAATCTTTCTCTTTCTAATACAAAATGTTGCTAAGCTACTGCTATAAAGTGATGTGCATTCTTTCTTCGAACAAATGACTTTGAATAGTCATCTTTCGTGAATAATAGTCTACACGGAATGGCATCTCTACTTTCAAGGATGCCAAACAGTTTTGAAAACTGTATCTCGCGAAAAGTATACTAGACATAAAATATTACATTTTAAAAGGTCCTATAAAAATGTCTAATTATTATGTAATTGGTCATCAACTTTAGGAATTAATTTTCTGAGTAATATTTAAACCAGATCCTGAGTTTTTCGCAAAAACTCCTCTTTCATTTCGACGCAATATTGACAATTTAAGGAACGTTTAAAACTTAAATTATGTTAGTGCCATTGAACTCAATATATAGTACTGGAATACGCCGTCAGCTTCATATTATGCAAAGAGAGAAAGCATGACGTAGGGTTTTTACGTCTTTGTTATATACATTCTGAGTGAAAAAAATTATTTTCATTATCAAATATCATGTTATTTTTATTCTTATTGTCGGCATTAAAGGAATATTCTACTTCCATTTTCCCTTATATTGAAGTCATGACGGTTGGAAACAGTATATATTTCAAAAACCTACAAAAAAATTTATAAATAAATGCTCAGATTTTGAAATAAATTTCTATAATTTGAAATAAAAATTTGATTACCTGGAGAAAGAAATATTCAAAAATGGACTCCATTCGGATTTACAACTATTTATGCGATAACTCTTTACCGCAACTTAGTTTTTATATTAATTTATTGTATTATCTTCCGTTATACCTTTAGGTAATAAGCACGTTTTAGAGTCCCTAGAATACGATTTACTACTTTTGCGATGATTTCTGTATGCCTGTGTGTATGTCTGTGTGACGATTTTTTCTCCGTCGATAACTCCAACACTACAATTATAAAAATTATAATTCTTTCGTATATGAAGAGCTGATTAGATTTCGGTTATAATTGATCGGCCGGAAGTGTCCTCATTTGAAGATTTTAATAGTTTTTCTTGAAAAAACGCTGTTAGATATCATTTTTTCACATTTAATGTTATTATAAATATTTAAGAATATTTTTTTCTCTATTCGATTTGATTACATTTTATACTTCATATTCAGTGGATATTGAGTTTAAAAATTATAAAGAAATTAAATTTCATAAAGCACTGGAAACAGCTAATATAATTAAAATAATTCTGGTAGACAGATGTCAGTGTCAAGTGCGATTGACAGTACGTTTGTTGCTGCAAATATAGAATTAATTCTAAGAAATTTTCTGTATGGAATTTGTACAAAATACATAGAACTGAGGGAATGTAATGTACTGGAAATTATCATTACCATTTTTAAAACATGATTTTCATTTAATTAATTTAAATACTTGGGGACAATGATATCTCAAGATGGGAAAATAGAGGAAGTGATAAAAGAACGAACAGCAGCAGGGAGGCGATTTTTTCAAAGCATCAAAAATACATTCCTTGCGAAAAAAAAGAGATCCCAAAGGCTACTAAAAAATAGAAATCTACAAAAAAGTAGTAACCCCGGTATTAACTTATGGATCAGAGACATGGACCACGAAAGACAGACAGAAAAAAATAGAAGCTACAGAGATGAGATTTTTGAGAAAAATAGAAGGTAAAATAATAATGTATAAAATAAAACATTTAGGGAAAACTTAAAAGTCCTGGCTTTAGAAAAATGTATGAATCAAGGACGCTAAAAATAAATGAAAGAAACAGACTACGAAAAACTTGGCAAGAAGAAGTGAGAAAAGAAGCAGCGAAAATAGGAGAAAGATGAGAAAATATAGCAAAAGACACACAGGACAGGAAAAAATGGAGAGAAATACGGAACACACCAACAATAGAACACTAAACAATCGAGTACACCTCACACCTGAAAAGGTAGATAGGTACAAGGATTAAGTAAGTAAAAGTTTTATTTCAACCACAAGAGACGAAGGTATTTAATTTGCTCTAACTTAAGAATTACCCCCGTACATTTCAATAATGCAAACAGTAGATTTTATGCTTCTGTAAAGTAGTATACCCGACCTTCGATTTTACTGTCGTTTTTACATGTTTAAAGGGTGTAGGAACATAAAAGTTTGTAAAAGAAAACTAGGTCAAATTTGTTGTAAAATGGTAACGTGCAGCAAACCCGGTAAATTAAATTTAGTTATAAAATAATGAGAATAATAGGATTATAAATAATCGTAATGAAGCGTAGGATATGCGCATTAAAGTAAAATGTTTCGCAAATTTTCCAGTAGGTCATAATTGGTACGTAAATGAGTTCATTAATTTTTTAATCCAATCCCGTAAAAACCGATGGATCGAACGTCGAAAATAACTTGTTTATCTGCACATTTCAACATCGCCTGCTCAACTGCTTTCAATCAAAATTACTTGTTCATGCTGAGAGCGCGATTTTCTATTTGACACGTTGCTGTAAGCTCTGAGCCAAGCCGATGTGAACATAATCTTACATATCTGCTAAAGCCGCTTCCAAACTTTCACAGGACCGGAGTTTTACTTTCACAAAACCTCAGATATTTCTTCATAGATTTCACTAAGGCCAATCCTACCACATCTAGTTAAAGTGACAGTTTATTAAGCATTAGTGATGTGTCGTTCATAAACGAACGGGTTTTTAGTTCGCACAGTACGACACATGGTTCACGAGTTCACACTATATGTTCGTCCTCGCTTTGTGCCATCGTTCACTTGCTATGCTCTTTGGATCGCTCATTGTTCATTAAACAGCACACTAACACAGATAACTCACCCCTCAGTAAATAGCATAGTAGCACAGCTGCACGAAATACAGCACGGAGCAGGGAATAGAGTTGAGCTAATGCTACGCTCTACGCTACGATTCATTCAAAACATACGACACTCGCGCAAATGAGTGCAGCAGTCACAGCACATATGAAGAGCGCTTGTGCGTTTGAGAATAGTTGTTCAAGTGAACGACTCTAAAACGCTAAACTCTCAAAAATGTATCCCAGCCCCTGAATATTTAAACAAAATATACACTATATCGTTCAGGAGAATAGTGGCAATTACTGTATAAAATATGGTTGTGATATGACTGCTCTAAAACGCTAAACTCTCAAAAATGTATACCTCAGCCCTTTAATATTTAAACAAAATATACTTTAGGGAGCAGAGCAAAATGAACTGATTCACTAAAATTAAACGAACGACCCATCACTAGTCACTAGAGGTGGTAGGAGCAGGTCAAAGAATAACATACAATGGGTGTGGCACCCTCTAATATTAATTAATACGAGGGCTGTTCTCTTTCCACTGAGCCTATCTAGCAGGCTATGATATTTTGAAACAAATTTTGTTTGACATTTTAATCTAGTTGCCTAGAAATCAATGAATTGAGCAAAGAGCATTATTGAGCTGTGATTTTTTACAATTTTAAGCGTGGATTAAGACAAGAATATTTTGGGGAAATCCATCGAGTGTTTGGTGACAAGTCGTGTTCCTTAGGTATCGTAAAGCGGTGGTACAATGAATTTCAGCGTGCCGACTTTCCTTAAATGACAGTTTTCGAGCTCCTAAGTCAAAAACGACAGTTACCAAAAAGAATATTGGTTTTGTTGAGAACATGATTAAAGAGGACCGGCATGTTACTGTAAAGAATATTCAAGCAACTTTAAAAATTGGCGTGAGCAATTGAAACCATTTTAGACCAACATTTGATGGTACGTAAGCTTTGTTCTCGTTGAATTCCCCACAATTTGACTCCAGTCAAAAAGACAACCGTTTGAGATGGTGCAGATCTACACTAGATCGCTTTGACAATGAATCGTTTCATTTGGTGTGCAATTTCATTAGAGGTGACGAAACATAGGTATACTGCTATGATCTCGAAAAAAAAAGCAACAGTACGCAGTTTCGATCTTTGAGGATGAGTCGGCTCCAACAAAAGTTATTCGCGAAAAGAGCACACAAGATGGTCGCCACATTTTTTGAAATTATTGGACATATTTGCACTGTATCACTGGAGGATCGTCGTACTGTTAATGTTGAATGAATAGTACACTACCATTTGTTTGCCTCAAGTTCTCCAAAATGTTGCGAAAAACTACAACGGGGAAGGATTATCTTGCATCAAGAAAACGCTCGGCCGCACACTGCTGCTCGAACGACTGATTATTTGAATGCCCAAAAAAATTGAAATAATGGGTCATTCGCCGTACAATCCAGACCTGGCACCGAATGATTTCTTTTTATTAAAGTAAAGGATAAGTTACGGGGTTTATGTTTTACATCGACCGAAGAAGCTGTTGACGCATTTAAAAATGAAATAAAGAAACAAACGCAGCAAGATTAGAGAAAATGCTTTAGTAATACAATGTTTTGATTGTTTCTTCGTTTCTGAAGTATAGTGGTGGATCCAGGAATCATCAAAAGTTAAAATTCGATGCACAAAATCCACTTGTTTCATTTAAATCGCTCCAACAGGTCCTTGGAAATATTCATTCGGCTGCATTTTTTGTCCATGCTCACAGCCTCTGCTACCTACCCAACTTTGATTCAACTGCCATTTAGTATCATTTGGTCGACATATTCGATGCTATTAGTGGTGGTCGCAGTTGTTGAACGCTCATCATTAAAATCAAGCTGGTACGAGCACGTTTAAATTCAGCTGCTCATTTTTTCACGGTGGCAAATGATGGAGCAGAGTCCCCATATAAACATCGTCCAACTTAGCTTTAATTCGCGCAGACGTATTGCCTTTTAAATGCTAGAATTTATCCATCATGATTTTCCACTTTTTTAATACACCGATTTCGAGTCTCGAACAATAACTAAGCGTCCAAAATGGCTGAAACTTGCAGAGGTATATTTCAAAGGGAAACAATAGTAGTGAATCTTGGATTTTAGAAGTTACTTCTATACGGTCCTGATTCCGATCCAAATCCTAGCGCAGGAACACTCGAAAGAGACGCTATGCGTTGCGACGCGCTCGGGCGATGATAATTCCAAAAGCGGCGCAATTTATCCACCGTCATTTTTCTTCTTAGGATTATTTTTAATAAAATTACAAGAAACGTAAAACACGCCGAATGAAACATACACTTTTAATCGCTGAACAAGTTTGTGAAAACTTTCACAGATTTTCTAAAAGGATGGAATTATTTCATTTCTGAAGAAAACTTGAGTAATTTGAGTTTTATTATTTTTGAAAGTAAATTGTTTTGCAGAAAATGGTGAAAATTCTTCACATTTTAAAACTTTGTCTGGAAAGTGCTTTTCAAGCGATTGCTTTCGCAAGAATCCTAATATCTTTATGTACCAAACAATGACGAAATATTACAAATGTCGTAACAAGTACTTTTCTTGTAAAATCAATTGAAGAGCTCTTGGCAAAAAAAAAACCATAGTCCAAATACGGTAAATATGAGTTACATATAACGAAATATACTTTCCAGTATGCCAAACAGTTTCGTAAAACTGTTTCTCAACAAAAGTATTTTATTTTATTTTGGAATCGAACTTGTGGTGCGATTATGGTCAATAAATTTAAAAATTTAACGCTGTAAGTACCAAGGTAACATAATTTAAATCTCAAAGTTATTATGGTCACAATTTAAAATTAAATTTTACTGTAAATTTCTCTGTAACTTTACATCCCCAAAATGTTCGCCGTAACACTAAATTTGAGGTTATATTAAATGTTTACTTCACTCAAAAAATTGTTTTAATATGGAGTTCATACCAATAATTCAACAAATGATTGGCGAAGAAGATGATATTCGATAATTTTACAGCGAAGCATTTGAAAATCAAATTTTTCGAGGGTCAATCAAATATAAACCGACTTTTTTAAAAACTCTTTATTCAGTTAAAGGTTATTTCTGTACATAGTTTCAAGTTTCCCTGAACATCTAAGCACCTGCGCCATCGAATTGACAGTTTCTAATTTATCATATAAAAAAAAATGTGACTAGTACAATGTCTCTCAGTCTCTGAACATTTTCATTTTATGTTACATGTGATTTTGAGATTAAATGACCACAACTTAAACATTTCCTACGGATGGCAAATTAAGAAGAGCGTCAAAAATTGATAACTAAAATCCATACAGAATTATTTATGTTATTAGTCATTTTCATGTATTCAATTTTGTTTTATTGTTGTAATCAAATTTTTCGTTCTATAAAATAAGTTATAAGATATAACTTCTGGCTTAACATTATAAAGAATACAAAAATATTGAACTACAATAATTTAATTTTGGAGTAAATAAATATGAACTGTTTACAAACTCGCGGGACCTAGTGCGGCCTCAAGTCGGTCCTGTATATTTAAAAGTAATCATTCATTTAAAGAAATATAAACTGAGTTGTTTCCATTTAGCAATTGTTAAATCCTCCCATTGTTTGTCTATGTAACCATTTGGAAATGTAGGATTTATAATTCCTGCTCTAAAGACAAAATATTTTTCAATGAATTAAATATATTCTTCATATTGTTCATTTGATGTATTGGCGGCTCGGTGTTTTTTTGACGCAATACTAGTTCTACATGAAAATTAATATTAAATGAATAACACAACTATTTATTTTATTTATATGAAAACTTACACACATGTTATTTCATTCGTATCTCCGTCTTATAAAAAATTCTAACCTAACAAAATATTTAAATTTTTGACAGTTCGTAAATAGTGAAGTTAGTTGCATAGCTACCTTTCATTCTTTAAACAAACTTTTTAAATTTGTTTGACCATAATAACACAAAGATAAATAATTTAAGTTTCAAATTTAAAGAGCTATTTAAATTTAAATTTAGCAATATTTACAGAAGTGACCATAATCGCACCATTGGGCTTATAAAGTTGCCAGGCGACAACTATTTAAACATATTTACCGGTTTTAGGATATTAATCAATTGTTTACCTGTACAAAAGTAGGCTGGTAACTAAGTAATAACTGTAACTGTATGGTAATATTATTACCAGACTTGCTTGTCACCAACGGTCTAGACTGGCTTGCAAAAAAATCGCGTACACCTATTTTTTGCTGTATTGAGTCGATCTTGATTTTGAACTTGTCAATGTCACTAGTGCCAATTAAGATGTCAAAATTAACAGAAATTCAAATACATGCTTGGTTGTTCTTTTATTTTTCTGGAATATATTTGTAATTTAACAGTAGATAAATTAAACACAATTAAGAACTAACTCCATAATAGATCAAATAGTGATGACAGTGACAACATTGTCAGTTTTTCCATTATTTACAGAGCTAAAAAATTACAAAAACTCGGTTACTTGATTTTTAACGTGTACGCGATTTTTTTGCAAGCCAGTGTACAAAATGAAAATAAAATTAAAGTATAATGCTCTTCATTAATACATACAGAAACGTTAATGTATCATTCTAAATACGGTTTATTTTATTCTAAAATAATAAACATGAGGAATAAACCACACAATTTCTATATTTGTCATATTGGCATAAGTCAAAAAATTGTTCTGTTAATCATAGCATTAACGAGAGAATTTCAAAAAATCATACTTATTAAGATAGTCTTAAATTTCTGAACGAAGGAGTGCTTGAATTGCCTTCTATAACTTGTGTTGAGGCTTTCATTTACATAATTTTTTTTATAAAAATATTTGACAGTTTCATGAAGGGAAATTTTTGGTAAAATTATTAGGTTGGTGACAGTGATTTGTGCTTTTTATTCTGACCGTTGCCTACGTATTTAGTGAATTTCTTGCAATCATGCCAATCTCAATATAAATATCACCAAAAATCGTTTAAGAACGAATTTCTTCTAACTTCAATATGCGTGCTAGAATGTGACATTCTAATTCCATAAAGGTGCATTCACAAATGAAAATTAGGTTTAGATTTATGGTTTATACTTTAGATTTAAAGATTTTGGCCTCATAATATGTAATGACTCCATTCACACTTCAGAATTTAGGGTCTCTAAATCCAAATCATAAAGCTAAACATTGCAAGGTCCAAACTTTAGGTTTATGATTTAGTTTGACGTCATAAACTTCACCAACGAGAACGAGTCTCAAATGATATAGATATATACACCCATCTTTATTTAGTATCCACTTGGTGGATTCGGCTTTTTAAACAAATGCGAAAAGAACATGGAGACTGTCATAATTAAATTGCTGAAATATAACCAATAATGTCAAGCGAATGACAGTTTCACGGGGCACAGGTGTCTTGTTGAGTACTGCTCTACCGATATTTTAATCTTGTTGTTGAAGCATTTACACAGATGTCTGTACATTTTCAGGTAATTTAAACTTACATTTATGAATGACTTACTTAAAGGTGCATTCACAAATGAAAATTAGGTTTATGGTTTTTGTTTAGGTTTAAGTAAGTCATTCATAAATGTAAGTTTAAATTACCTGAAAATTAGTTTTGATATGTACACACATCTGTGTAAATGATTCAAAAACAAGATTAAAATATCGGTAGAGCAGTACGCAACAAGACACCTGTGCGCCGTGAAACTGCCATTCGCTAGACATTATTGGTTATATTTCAGCAATTAAGTTATGAAAGTGTCCATGCATGTTCTTCTCGCATTTGTTTAAAAAGCCGAATCCACCAAATGGGTACTAAATAAAGAATATCTATATCATTTTAGACTCGTTCTCATTGGTGAAGTTTGTGACGTCAAACTAAATCATAAACCTAAAGTTTGAACCTTGCAATGTTTAGCTTTATGATTTGGATTTAGTGTCCCTAAATTCTGAAGTGTGAATGGAGTCATTACATAATATGCGGCCAAAATCTTGAAATCTAAAGTATAAACTATAAATCTAAACCTAATTTTCATTTGTGAATGCACCTTAAACCTAAAAAAACCATACCTAATTTCCATTTGTGAATGCACCTTAACAGAGAAAGTTTATTCTTTGATTAACTCAAATTTTTTAAAAAATTAACAGGTTGTTTTTCCTTAAAGCTCCTCATTTAAAGAGCATCAATTCTTTGTAGATATGTACTTGTAAATGTAATCAATACACGTGATAAGTGCTTCATTTTTATGGCTGTGTAACCTCATGTATTTATGATGCACCGTATGAACTTTGAACTATTACACAAACTATTCAAAAGTTTCCCCATAAACTGTTATTAACTTTACGATCGCGCATTTCCTTTCAAGCATCTTCGAGAGAATCTAATATAATATTGTCGTCATGGAACAAATATCCAATAAAACTTAATTCACTTTAGCAATCTTACCATAACGAGATATAGTACATTCCGGGCCACTTGAGACAGTATGTTCCATGTAGACTCTTCCCGTCGCTTCAGCCTTCAGCTTTCAGATCGATCGGATGTGACGTAATCGCGAGAGTTTGTTACGCAACTGTCAATATTGATGTCCTTCCCGAAGGAGCTGTAGCCGTTGCGTGGAGCTATCGCTCATTTCTACCAATGTCACTCACAGTGACAAAGAAATGTTTCTCTCTTACAAAGAATATGTTGGAGAGATGTATTGGTGTTATTTGTAACAGCGTTGCGAAGGCAGACTCATCTAGGGAAAATCGATACAATAGCTGTTTTGGAGTTAACACTAAGAATTTTTTTCTACACAATGATATTCTTTTTCATTACGCTACTTCACGAGGATTTTAAGGGGTAGTCACTTTTGTCACTACTACCTATGGAATTAACATTGACATTGTGTGTTCCGAAGTTTCGTCCTCTTTGCAAAGTCGACAAATATTACTTTCAGCTATACAATTGGGCTTTTAACAAAAATAACCATAATCCATATATTGTAAATTTGAATTACATACACAGTGTAACTAAAGATTTAGGACTGATTTTTGTAGCGCCAAATAACACCGCCATATATGAATTGGCACCCAAACTATTTCTGACTAACCTTTATCAACATCTCCCTCTAGTCCAGTCATTGGGCAGAAAAATAAGGGTTTATTCTGCAAATATGGTCGGGTATATTTGATATGTGGTATATTTAAGGATTCTAATAAAAAATACGAGTTTTCGACCTCGGGTCCCTGCGGGAACCGTCGCCAACTTGATAAAAAGGACGCAAAAAATCGTTTTTTTTTTCAAAATATCTCTTAACCAATGAGCATTAGGGCAAAAATATTTATTTTTGAATTTGTTGCGAATAATATTCCCTACAACTCTAATAGTATTTTATTTGGCAAGTGTGTGAAGCTGAAATTTTTACATGAGAGTGGAAACCACCCTATTGTAAAATAGGCTTCACACACGTGTTACATACTAGCCTCTGTATTATAGACTAGTGTAACCATGGTTACCAACGTTACGGGGGTTTAACAGCTTTTTTTAAATAAAATACAATTTAGTTTGTAATATTTAAAATAATAAACACAATTTTTCATTTCAGAATTTTTATTTATAGCTTTTGAATGGACTTAGATTTATATTTGACACAAAGCTGTAAATTTAGAATTACAAATGGTGCGTTCGGCTTGCTAACGCTTTTCACTCTTTTGACTCCAAGTGTTCCTTTAACCGTTCGGGTATGTACGATGGAGTAAATAGATCTCACTCCTTGATCGTTCGGGTACACGGAGTGGAGTTAAAAGAGTTAACTCCATTTACTCTACCTCTTTGCATGGGATTCAAGGAGTGCACGTGCGTATTAGGTTAATTTTTGGAGGCAAATATAAAGTTTGAGTTTTAATTTTACAGGGTTCTGTGCTAATTGTGATGTGAGCCTTAGTGCCTCGTTTGTTTAGCTATTTTTCTTTGTGGTTGTATTTTTTTTTTAAATAAGTATTCATGCTGAGAAGATAGGGAAGAGTGATTTATTATTATTTTTAATTTTTATATGTATATAATTCATATATTATCTGGATTATAAAATAAACAAATAGGTAATTTTTAAATATTTTATTATTTAAATGCAGTATCTACTACTTTCTCTTTGTAAATTTAAAATGACAGCTGACAGTTTATTTACCACACTCCTGTGCAAGCCGAACGCTTACTATATGCTCCGAAAGATCTGAGGTCACGTAACAACGCTCCGTGCTCCACTCCAACTCCATTAGAGTTAACAAGCCGAACGCACCAAAAATATATATATTTTTTTAATAATAACACATTTCTCATGAAGTTGTTATTTCTCCTGACCATTTACCAATACATGATTTACGTATATATATATATATATATATATATATATATATATATATATATATATATATATATATATATATATAAATATTCATTCATGTTAAAACTGAACTATTTACTTTACGCACACTGTGCGTGAAGTAACACTTCCCGCACCCTGTACAAAAAATCAAACTTCACACATAAAAATTGATACGTGAAGTACTCACTTCACGCATGGGAGTAGAAAAAACATTTTTTTCTATAACCAATAGATAACGAGTTACAACACATTAAACAGAGTGAATTTTTAAAAATTTACTTCATGCTTCATTTGACTCATATTTAATTTTTTTACTTTTTTCAAATTATTTATTATTCATTAATTATTATTTTTTAAGTACTATACATATTATATATATATATATATATATATATATATATATATATATATATATATATATATATATATATATATATATTAATTAACGTTTGCCTTTTTTCAATTTAAAGAGGTTTTTATAGTCTAAGATATTTTCGATTTTACCTGAAAGTAATTGCAACAAAAGCTTTTTTACGGAATCCTGTCGAGAAAAATGCGTTGTATAACATATCAACATTTTCCGGAAATCGGAGCGTGGGAACCTCCCGCCAATTGGGAAAAATTCATAACAATTATGAAAGACATTTAAATTATTTAAAAAGTGAAAAATATTACGTATTTAGTACTTAGTCTAATAGGTTTTACTATTTATAACAGTTTACATTCGTCGTGGCGTAAATTATCGATGATTTAAAAATTAATTTGTCAATGTTTTCCTGCAATTTTTAATGGGCTACTTGCGTGCCATTTCTTTATTAATCTTTTTAGAGACGATAAATACTTGCTACCCATATTTTTTCTATTGGCAGAATTTTCATTAATTGGCCAGAAAAAGATTAATGAAATTTTAATATTTAAATTGCCGCCATATATGACGTAGAATTACGCCGAACCAATGAATGGCCATTAAGCAATAATATTGGTACGTCCAATAGCAACGGCATGTGCAGGTAATTTAAACATGACAGATCATCTGTTTGACGTATGAAAAATAGTTTAGAGGTTAATATTTTCGTTTGTCATTTTTTAATCTTGTACAAGTATAAGCTAAGTTAAAATCCTTCAAAATCCTGCTTAACAAATCAAATTAAAACTCGTACTCGCTCGCCATCTACAGGTTACATTCTTAAATATGCATCCCTTTATCCAGTTCAAAATAATGACATCAAAGAAAATCTTTTTTAATTTATTAAAAAAACATAATTTTTTTAAAATAAAATTTATATTTTTACATACGTTCAGGCCCGGATTACCCATAAGGCCAACCTAGGCCATGGCCTAGGGCGCAGGCACGGAGGGGCGCACATCGAGTAGTTAGATAATTGAGAAAACGGAAAGAGAGAAGTGCCTGCAGTTATAGCCGTGCCAAATCTCAAAAGCTGTTGCGCAGAAAGCAAAACTCTATCTTTCGTTTTCTCTCTCTCTCTTATTGCCTGACTTTTCTTTAGCTGTCTGTCTTCTTGATCTGCGCATTTCATAGCTCATGACATTTGGCACCAGCTCTACTAGACGACGTAAACAGTCACATTTGCTTTAATTATACAAAATCAGTATAGTAGAGTGATTGGAAATCCTGTTGAGCTATGACAGTTGTCGAAGATTTTAAATAATTCTAATATTTATATACCGGGTTTCTACTTATGAATCTTAACAAATACAATGTTAAAATTTTCATGACTGTAATACTGTAAAACTGTTCAGAATTAAAAACTGCATCTAATAAGTCCAAAATTAGTTTTACATGCGTTTCATTTGAGAGATAGAGAAGCAAAATAAAAGTCGTAATCTTTAGCTAGTTATAAAAAGATGGTAAATGTAGCTATGTGACTGATAATAGTAGATATATTGAAAACAAATTTCATAAGGCAATCTGCTAACCCACGAGTTCAACTTTGGAAAACGAGCCGCTTCACGGTGAGTTTTATAAAGGACGAGTGCAATCACACTTCTTATGAAACATGTTTTTATATAATTTTTTCTATTGGGGTGATTTTATAATTCTATTAGATTGTTAATAAATGCGACATGTAAAATCAGTTACGTTGGTAGCACTTCCTTCTAACAAATTGAACTTCAGGGATGAAATTCTTTGTTGACTGACAGCAATTTGATGTTGATATGTCATTTATATATCAGTTTTAAAAACAGTAAGTCATACCACCTCTAGAAAACGAAAAGCTCCAAAAACAGCACGTTTATAGATCTTCTTAACATGTTTTTAGTGCGTTTGTAGACTCATAAAGGCACCGATATAGAACAAGAATTTAATGAAATCAAATATTATTAAAACTCGGTATATATATTGAGAGAGAGAGGGGGGGGTGCAGTAATGAATTTTGGCCTAGGGCGTAAAGAAATGCTAATCCGGGCCTGCATACGTTTTCAACTTTACTTTAGGTATTTAGTGATAGATATCAGATTTTCAATACCTCGCAAGTAGCCTATTATTCAGCCACGGCTCTGATCCTGTTAAAGATACAATAACGTGGTTTGAAAATTTGAATTCACCGTGAAATTCTCTTTCATATCATGTATAACACGATTTTTACCTATGAACGATTTGTGAGTTACTAACACCTTAAACTTACATGAAATTCCTCTAAAACTTTAAACATCTAAAAATCGACTAATTTCTCTTTCAAAATTTTGACTCGATTAAAGATAAACAATATTAAGTATTTTTCTATTTCTTTACATCCAGTAATTTTTTTTTCTTATTGACCACTACAAGAATCTGGAAGGACCTCTACGTGATATATTGGGTAGAAATTGAACAACTGTAGTGAATAAAAGGAAATGGGGCAATTTAGATTCAAGTTCAGCCTATGTGAAATCTCTTTTACCACTCTGAAAAGTTTCCGGGCTTAATATATTGCTTACAAATACCTCTGAACTACATTAAATAAATCCTGTGCACATGTAAACAAATAAAATAAAGCAACGTACACGATAAATTTAAATATTTTTATACAGCAAATTAATAAAAAATAAATTTTAAATGCAAACTACAATATAATAGTATTAAATTATTAAATTTATGGGTGCATGATAATATAATACAGCTGACAAAACAATGTTATAAAATTAATACATGGCCCATATTAGAGGAAAAATTATTTTATTGCTCTCATAATTTCCTGCATTTTAAAATTTATTGCTGGCTAGAATAATTAGTGCGCGTAAATAGCAACAAAATATTGTAAATTATTTATTGTAAAAATGTTGAAAACAAATACCGCGCGTTATAAATAGCAACTGCGAGTACAATTAAAATTGCTCCAAACGAAAACCAATTGCGCTCAGTATTAAAAATATATTTGTATTTAATTCGAAACCAGTCAGATGGAAAATTCCAATTCCACCTACATAAAACATTAATTTCATATTTCAATTTACATGTTTGCATTTGTTTCACGGAAAAACAATACCAGTTAAATATAACCGTATTTTTCATACATCACCCGAAATATTTCCATCATTATAAATTAATATTCACTGTTGTATACTTTTCATTTTAATAAAATATCATTACTATTATTATTCTAATATAATTAAATTATTTATTTATATTAATAACAAAAATTTCGATATACATTTTTACTAATAAGCACCCATTCTCATTAGTTCATTTCATGAAACAATAATTAAATTTATTTTGTACTATTATTTTATATTATTATACAGGATGTGCCATAACTTGAGGTACATATTAGAAGGGCATATAGTTCTTAATGTCCTGATTACGGAACAAAAAGAATTTTTACAAAATTCAAAAATTAGTTTTTGAGGTTTTTGAAGGAAACAGTTTTGGGACACTGGTTGAATAGGTAGTTTTAATATTATATATTACGTTGTATTATATCTAATTAATAAGAAATATTTGCAGAATACAATCATTTCATTAGGTTTGTAGTAGCCGGCCACATAAATTGTGTTTCTTATAACAGTTTTGATATTGCTCTTCTGATTATTGTTACAAATATAAATGGTTACAGTAAGAGTGAGTTAGTGGATATGTTGCTAATGTATAGCGAAGCAGGGCAAAACTGTAGATTAGCTCAGCGTTATTACGCTGAACGTTTCCCAGAACGACGGCATCCGAATTGTCGCATATTTGTAAGCCTTACTCAACGCCTTCGCTACACTGGTTCTTTGCAACCTAATCGGGGAAGAGACGGCGGGGCTCATTGAAGACCAGTAAATGTTGAAAATACTGTCTTAGATTTGGTACGCAATGACCCAACAATCAGAATAAGGAGAATATCTCGTCAACTACCAGGTGTACCACGAATGACAATTTGGAGAATTTTAAGGAATAATAATTTACATCCTTATCATTTTCAACGGGTCCATGCGTTAATTGAACCAGATCATTACTCTCGAGTAAGGTTTTGTGAATGGCTTCTAAACCAACATGCTCAGAATGGCAATTTTACGTTAAAAGTAATATTTTCCGACGAAGAGATATTTACTCGTGATGGTATACATAATATTCATAACTGTCCCTACTGGGCCGAAGAAAATCTACATGCTGCTGTCAGGAGTCATTTTCAGCACAGATTTTCACTAAATGTTTGGGCTGGGATGGTAAACGGATCGTTACTGGGACCATACATACTTCCTAACAGAATGTCTGGGAATGATTATTTACAATTTTTGCAGAATAATTTGCCTGAATTATTAGAAGATATTCCTCTTAATGTACGTCAAAATGCATGGTTTATGCATGACGGTGCGCCGCCACATTTTGCTAGAAATGTGAGACATCATCTTGACAGAGTATTTGAGGACAGGTGGACTGGTCGAGGAGGTCCCGCGTCTTGGCCTCCTAGATCCCCGGATTTCAATCCGTTAGATGTTTATTTGTAATTTTAAATCCCTCGTCTATGATAATCAAGAGGCACCTGAAACCCTTGAAGAATTACGGCAACGAGTTGAAAATTGTGCTGAAAGAATTAGACAAGAGAATGCAATTCATCGGGCTTATTCAATTTCTTTAATTCAACGTGCTACATAATGTTTAGCTGTTAATGGAAATAATTTTGAACAGTTTTTGTAAAAATAAAGTAAATACTTTGATTTTTTTTTCATTACATACACATCTCCCAAACTTAATTGGTGTGACAAAGCTTTACGTAATTGCATAAATTAATTTCATTGTTAAATTATTTTATGTAATAGTTATAACTAATTTCACTATTCCAAATATTATAGTATCCAGGGGCACAAAAAATGTTCTTCTTAAGTGAACTACCCTTAATTATAGGAATTTTGGAAAAATTCTTTTTGTTCCGTAATCAGGACATTAAGAACTATATGCCCTTCTAATATGTACCTGAAGTTATGGGACACCCTGTATACAAGAGGTTGTACCCTCCAGATTTACTCCCATTCTAGGAGTCCTGTTTGTTTAATAAACTCCAAGGTTTTCTTCAGATCTAAATCGTTTAGCATATCCAGCTGGATCTTTTCTGCCCCCAGGATATTATATCTGCTGCTCGTAAAGGCTTCACAGTGACATATAAGGTGCTGAGGGGTTTCTTTCTCTTCACCACACTCCCTGCATGTTGGTTCTCCTGTTAGATCCATCGTGCGTACGTGTTTGTTTAGTAGACTGTCCTGTTAGGAGTCCTGTTATTAATCTAACGTCTTGTTTGCTCATTGGGAGTAAACGTTCCGTTCTTTTCTTGGTTGGTTCATTTAGGAAGAGCTTTGAGTGTCTCTGCCCTGGTGACTCCAACCAGTGATTCTTGTGCCATTGATTCAGCAATGTTTTTATTTCCAGCTTAACTGTCTCCGCTGAGATTCCGAAAGCCGGTTTTGGTCCTGTGAAAGGAAAACTTGTCCCCTTCTTAGCCAGACTATCTACTACCTGGTTTCCTTCTATCTCTGAATGCCCGGGTACCCATATTAATTTGTTCCTCGCTCCTAGTGCATCTAATCTGTGGATGCACTCTAGAACAAGTCCAGATTCTGTCTCACAAGATTCTAGTGCTTTTAGTGCGGCTTGGCTGTCTGTTACTATAGAGATTCTTCTGTTGCTAAAGTGGCTCTCTAGTAGTAAAATTGCGTACAATTCTGCATTCACCCTTCGTACTTGTAGTTGCTATTGTTTT
Organism: Harpalus rubripes; assembly: GCA_963082715.1. Taxonomy (NCBI): domain Eukaryota; kingdom Metazoa; phylum Arthropoda; class Insecta; order Coleoptera; family Carabidae; genus Harpalus; species Harpalus rubripes. Next base: position 61,789,895 of record OY720454.1, read on the forward strand.
GTTTTTCCAATTTCATATTCCAGAAGACAGTGAAGGAGGCCAAACCTTCGTCATAGTTTAATTCCATCTTCTACTGATCTTTTGTTGCATGATTATAACTATTATAGACAGAAGAATCGCCCATCCAACAAACCGTCTCTCCCCGAGTTTCGCGGAGTTATTTGCGAAATTAAATTTGTTTTATAAATAAAATTAATTAAGCACGCGAACATGTTCTGAGCCCTTCACGCTGTCGAGAAATGAGTTCGCCCGGCTGCATCGCTAACACAGCTTCGTAAGCGATGGATTCTTGAGCAGGGCAAGATTTCGCGAATTCCGATCTGACCCTCGAAATGAAATTGTTTCCAACGTCCTACATTTGCTGGCTGGGGTGTTCTTTCTCGATTTATTACTTTAAGTTTTAAAATTTGGACGATAATTTAAAATGGGATGCACAAGAAATTTTGATATTCATTTATAAAAAAATCTGATGCGGCCAGCACATTACCTTCCATCAGATCGTGGTCAGATATATGTATATTGTAAAAATTCCACACAGAGATTTTCTTGTAAAAGATTCCATATTTCCAGTACATTACCTTCAGTTCTACGTATTTTGTACAAATTCCATGCAGAAAGTTTTTTTTATAAGAGATTATATATTTCCAGTAAAATTATAACACAAACATACTGTCAAATGCAATTGACACTGACATTTGTCAATCAGAATTTTCTTAATATAGCTTGCTGCTTTATGAAATTTAATTTCTTTATAAATTTATTACTCTATATCCATTGAATATGAAGTATAAAATGTAATCAAATCTATAGAGAATAAAATATTCTTTAATATTTATATTAACATTAAATGTAAAAAAAGATATTTAACACCGTTTCTTCAAGAAAAGCGGTTAAAATCTTCAAATTAGGGCACTTCCGGTCGACCAATTGTAACTAAAATCTAATCAGCTCTTCATATAGATGTAAAGAAAAGGAATACGCAAAAATTATAATTTTTGGAAAGGTGATAATGAAGTTATGCGATCCGAAAAAATCGTCACACACACATACATACATACATCCATCCATCCATACATACATACAGGCATCATCGTAAAAATAGTAAAATCGCATTCTAGGGAACCTAAAACATGCCTATACGAACAATAATCCTGGAAATTCTATAAATTTTCTTAATTATTTTTAATATTACACATTTATATTTACTAATTTGGACTGTAATCCATAGAATTAATATCCTTCAATACATATACAAAATTCCAGCTTAATATCTTACACTGGGGAGATACTATTTACAATTAACCGATTTCACATGTTAATCTCCCATGTGTCGGTCGGCCTAAGACACCCGGTATATCCTGTATTGAAGAATCAATAAATTTTGCGTCGGGGCCTCCAGTTTATAGTTAATTATTATGTAATAAATGTTTATTTCCCTATTTCATAACATCCAGTAAATTATTTTCTAATATTTAACATGATCTTGAGGTAAATCAAATTACAGAAATTTATAAAAGTAAGGGAGCTGGAAAGTTGTGCCTTTGATTATCTTAAATTCAAAGAATGGAGACAGGTTGATTTTGCTAAGAGCTCCTTTATTTTTTCTACATAAAATTTGTCGAAAATAAAGTTTTATTTTCGTCAATGTTGTGGCAGGACACGCGAAACTTCCATATTGATTTTTTTTTTCAGATAGAAATAAAAAAGTTTACCATATGCCTCCAATTCAATCAATCAAACTACATGTCTGTTTCTGTCATTTCTAGATACCTTTGTAGTTTATTTTGTCGTACACAGTTACGGAATAAATATTTACTGCCGCATGGTATTAAAGATAAAAATAAATATGTCACTGTTTTACATAGTGAAATAAATAGAACGCATAAAAGAATGTTGTAGTAAAAATTTTATACCATTTTGAATACAGGAAATTGCATATTTTCCACATAATTTATTTTTTCAGTAATATCGGTATTTCCTGAGAAATATGAAATTAAATGTTAATGTCTCACGTTAAACAAAAATGAAATATTGTTTTAAGATCTATAAACTTTTTGTACATACATACATACATACATACATACATATATCATCACGGCTTATTACCCATTGCTGGGTGTGCCAATCTGCTTTTTATACAGATATCGGTAAAGATGATATATTTGCACCGTGCGGGCGCTTACCAGGCGTCACCTCACGGGCACTCATTGCTGGCGTGGAGAGTGCACCACAGGGGTCAATAACAATAAATAAAGTAAAACATGAGTTTATTCGTATATTTTGTCCATTTATAATTCATTGTTTATTTAATTTGTTTATTTATGTTTATAAAATGGTTATTGTATAATTGAATAGTTTTTTACGAGTTATATACAGGGTGTAATCATACTTCGGGTATAAAATGAAAGGGCATATAGAACTAGCCAAAATGAGTAAAAAAAGCTTAATCAACATGGGTCCGGGTGTGGGTGTGGATGTGTGTGTGTGTGTGTGTGTGTGTGTGTGTGTGTGTGTGTGTGTGTGTGTGTGTGTGTGTGTGTGTGTGTGTGTGTGTGAGTGTGAGTGTGAGTGTGAGTGAGTGTGTGTGTGTGTGTGTGTGTGTGTGTGTGTGTGTGTGACGATTTTTTCGTCCACGATAACTATATATCTATTTTCCGTATTTAAGCTTCTTGCATTCATATAACGAGTTGATTAGATTTTGAGTAAAATTGGTTAAATGGAAATGATACTTTACTTGAAGCCCATAACAGGTTTTAATGAAAAACTATATTAAAATAAAATCCAAAACTTTTCAATTTTAGTATTTAAGACTTTCATATCATGGGAAACAACATATTAGATTTTAGATAAAATTAATCAACCAGAAGTGATACTTTACTTGAAACTCTGAACAGATTCTCGTGAAAAATATATTATGATATACTCCAAAACTTGTCAAATGTAGTATTTACGATTTTTATATGAAGTGAAACAACATATTAGATTTTGGATACAATTGATAAACCGGAAGTGATACTTTATTTGAAGCTCTGAACAGATTTTCGTGAAAAATATATTGATACAATCGAAAACTTTTCAAATTTGGTATTTCAGACTTTTATATTAACAAGAATGACATGTTACATTTTTTTATAAAATTGACGGAAGTGATACTTTACTTGAAGCTCTGAACAGTTTTTTGTGAAAAATATATTATGATATATTCCAAAACTTGTCAAATTTAGTATTTAAGACTTTTATATAACGGGAAATAACATATTAGATTTTGGCTAAAATTGATAAACCGGAAGTGATACTTTATTTGAAGCTCTGAACAGATTTTCGTGAAAATACAATACAATCCAAAACTTTTCAAATTTGATATTTAAGATTTTTATATTGATGAGAACGACATATTAGATGTTTTCTAAAATTGATGATAAACCGGAAGTACTACTTCACAGGAAGATATAAACATATTTTCTTGAAACAATATATTAAAACATGATCCAAAATTTCTCATATTTGGTATTTAAAACACGTGTATAATTTGAAACAATTTTAGATTTTGACTATACCTATATGATAAACCGGAAGTGGTACTTAATTTGGAGCTCTTAGCAAATTTTCGAGGAAAAACAATAAAATATAATCCAAAATTTGGTATTACAGGGCTTTTCTATTTATTGGAACAACAAATTAGATTTTGTTTACGAACGATCAACCGGAAGTGATACTTAAAGTTCATTGCTAATTCAAACATGGAATTGACGGGAGGTCTTGTGTTGGTCACATCAGATTTTCTTAATATGGTACTACGAATAGATTGGTTTAATCGAATAATAAAATATTGAAGCGTAAAATGTACGTTATTGTTTAACATTTTAATAATGAGAAATATCGACAGAAATTACAAGCCTCGCACAGTTTTGTTTGTTGCTTAATATAAATAAATATTCGATGTGTAACAAAACATCCTGCCTACAATATATTTTCGTGAAGTACAAATCATCATTTATATTGATAATTGTAATGGTTACCACAAAGTAAGTGGAGCAAAGTTATAAATTTTTAATTGATTTTGTAGACTTTAATTACCTGTCAATATTTGATATCCATTTTTGGCAAAATGAAAAAGAACTTTGGTGTATGAATGATTGACAGCTATATAGAGCTGAAATTAATGAACAAAATATTTGTTCAGCGCCGGATAGACTGCTACACAAAGATTATTTAATTGCAAACATTTTTTAATTACAATTGTTCAACATGGATTAGTACTTCAAAATTTCAAAAATATCGCTTTAGGAATTAATCCGAATATGATTGTCACAATATCATACGTTCACAAAAGATACACATAGGTACAAAATGTAGGTAAATATATATTTGAAATAATAAGTTTATTTTGACAAAATTGAACGTTGTTATAAACATTTAAATTTTGTGAATTTAAAATCTACATATTGGAATGACATAAATTAGGTACTCAGCGTACTGATCACAAAACAATTTTTTTTTTCAAAATATTAAAATTTAATTCTGTTATTTTTAATACAAATATTTTTAGGCCAAGGTTGAATAGCAGATTTTAATATATTCTGTATATTATTTTTAATGCTGTAATAAAGTAATAACTATACGAAGGTTGCATAATACAATACGTAAGTCGTAAGTCCATAAATTTAATTTTGTTTAAACAGTCAGTCTGTCTCCCACTTTTGTTACAGTACAGTGGTATTTATTCTATATTTTTCATATTTTGAACAGTTTTTATTTTTAATAAAAATAAAGTAAGTCATTTAAAATACATAATAATACAATACTACAAATTCATACATATCAAATAATTAAACCTGGTTTTAAAGATTACAGCATAATTAATTTTTACATTACAAAGTATGCCAATACAATGGTACCTACTAGAAATGTGAAGCCAGGTTTACATTAAAACGAAAATTCTTAGCTAACATTTTTTAATAGCGAACAAGCATTCAGCTATTACATTAACAAACACAGTTTTAAACGGTAGTGGTTTTAAAGTTTTTATGTCTCACTAAAGTATTATGAACTGTTTATTCCTAGGATACGGTGTATATAAACATGTCTATAACAACCGGGGCATTATATGAGGGCATAATCGTTCATTCTGTCCTCATTATAATTCGATCATTGTTTATGAACTTTAAATTAGAAATAAAAAGAACTGTGTATAATGAAAATTATTTTCTTTTTAATTATAATTCATTACAATAATTGATTACAACAATGAATACATTAATTGATTACAACAATTAATATAATAAGAAAACAGCTGTGAAAGTACAACACAGAATTCATTTTTAATTTAATTATAATACTTAAATTATGAAAAGAGCCTTAAAAGTAATTTACTTTCACCACACATGTAAATAATAAGTACGTCGAATTGCAGACTGCAATGTTTCTCATTGATTTTTGGCGGATGATGGATCACTATTTTTTTGGGGACGATATTTATCCACGTTTAAATTCATTTTTGATATTATTTACCGTTATATGTGACACATCCAAAGTAGTACAAACTCTCTAAAATGTAATAATATTCAGAAATAAGTGCATAAGAAATAAAGAACTGAGATCTGTCATGTGAAAACGAACCTCTAAAAATAATACATACATATTCTACAAACGAGAATAGAATAATTAGGGGAACATTTATGCGTTTGTCTTCCTCAAAGTATGCAGAAGCACTCAAAATAATTTCTTTACACTGTTTCAATAAAATATCTTCCGAAACACCAAATTCACCCATTCCATCATCTCCAACGATATAGAACGTTGATGTTTTAAAAATAAATAAATGTTGATAATAAACAAAACAATTAAACAACATCCTTAGCAACACCAAAGCTTAAGCATTATTGTAATCAAAATTATTATAAATGAAAACTTATTTTACATATTCTAGTGAGACATAAGATCTTGTATGCACCACGAGCGTTACTAGATGATAAGCCCATCGGACGACATCTATCCCTCGGGCCCAAGGCCCTCGGGCTAGATCCTCGTCGCCCTCCTGGCATTATCATCATCGTAACGCCCTTGGTACATAAAATACTATTATGAGAATGTCACCATCAAATTTTTAATATTTAATAAATATTATTGTATCTGTGCTAGCCGGGAATCACCAATAATAACACTTGACACTGTATACTAACTATTTATTAACAATACATATCCTGCTAGTCTTCTTACTACAAAACTAATCCCCTCTTCTTATAATCTCTCCCTTATAAACACTTCTACTATTACATATGTATAAATTACCTAGCTATTACCTAATTAATTATTATTATTAATTACTATTATTTATCGGTCTCCACAGTATCCAAACTTCCTTGCCAAGTTTTCAGAAAATGGATTCCAAGTAAATCTTGCCACAGACTACATAATTGAAATCTATTTGGTACTAACGTAAACTACTTGCTGAATTGCATTCGTACCTCAAATCTATAATCATCATAATTGCCAGTAAATAGTAAATATAATAATATAATTTGCGTACTGATGTATATTATCTCTGCGCATAATTACCATAAATTTTATGATGAGCGATGAAAATTTAATAACATCAACAATAATAAATAGTAAGTTTAATGATAAATTCAATATATTTTTGTATGCGGTGGTTAATCCTTAATAAAATGGATTTTGCATATCACGATATATCTTTTAATCTCATTAAAATGCAACAATGTTTATTATTAACGTTATCAAAGTCAAATTCAATTCATTATGTAGCTTTTATTATAACAATTATTATTTAATAGGCGGACGTTTTGGTTGGTCTCAAGAACCTTGGAGAATTTCGATGCAGCGTTCGAGCTTTAGATTTCAACACTACAGATCTTCTAAAGCAGCGTTTCTAAAGAATTGCTGAGCACCAAATATATCTCCCACGGCGTAGGCGGCCATCGATGAATGAACTGGTAAGAAACTTAATTTTTTATTAAATATTTGGTTTCATGTTCAATCATGAGAACTTAATCGACGGAATATGACTATAACATGTCTAATTATTATCTTGTTCTTAAATTCGATTTTGAGTACTACATTGAAAGATATATAAATTTCATGAATGTCTGTATAATATTCAAATAGTTGTAGGAATACTATTAGACTTTAGTCTAATTTAAAAGACCTATCACACAATAGTCTTGTTATTGTCGAATGCTGGAATAAAAATTAACTGGTTCAAATCTAGTTACTCGTACTAGCCAATACATTTGAAACCATTTACAAACTGTTGGATATAATATTGCATAGTACACGTGTATGAAGATGAAGACACGTTTGTCATGTGGAATTTTGTCCAACAGTTTTTGAAATGGTTTAAAGAACAACAAACTAATAATTATTATTTAATAGGCGGATATTTGGTTGGTCTGAGACGTCAAGAAACTTGAAGAATTTGGATGCAACTTCCAAGCTTTGGATTTCAACACTGCAGATCTTCTAAGGCAGCTTTTCTGAAGGATTGCTGAGCTCCAGATAAATCTTCTATGGCGCAGACAGCCACCGAAGGGTGAACTTTTACGGCGTAGACGACAACTGCTGGATGAACTTCTACAGCGTAGACGACTACCGATGGAAGAACTGGTAAGAAACTTTATTTTTTTAAATAAAATATTTGGTCTCATGTTCAATCATGAGAACATGTAGTCAAAGAAACATGACTATAATATATCTCTAAATATTATTTTGTATTCAAATTCGATTTTGAGTACTACATTGAAAGAAATATAACTTTCATGGATATCTATATAATATTCAAACAATTTAAAATTGAAATATCGACTATTTATCAATAAAATCAATATCTGGGAACATATGATTAGCATGTATTTTTCAGGAATCGGACATCAAGAAGACTAGATTAATATAGTAGATTTTAAGTTAGTTTTAAGTACTTTCAAATGTATTTTCAGGTCTTAATTAAACTTTGGCTCATCGCGCCGTTGAGCAAACACGCGTTTTCTTTAAAAATTAAAATAAATTGATTAATTTGAAGTGCATTCCTTGGCGATTCATCATAAAATCGTGCGTCTACGTTTGCCACCGTGGTATGCGTACTGCGCGGGATGCCCAGACGGCTCCTAGGGAGAGTGTATGTGAAAAGAAAAATATATGTATCGGGGCATGAATGATGCGAATGGGTGAGAGAATCAGTGAGAGGGTCAGGAAGGTGGGAGAGATTCGAAATTTGATGTGCGTTCGGGTTTCCTTATTTAACATCACGGTTAGTGGGATGGGTAGGCAGGGTTCGTGCGCGTTTTCCATAATTGAGTGGACTGATATGGTTAGCCATGCTATGTGAAACCAGTTGTTTATTCTGGGGGATCGCTTCGCACTTGTGCGAATGTTTCTAGGGACAGTTTAATTCTTTTGTAAAGTTGCTTGCTGACCATCGTATTGGTCTACGCTCTAGATTGCTAGACTCGAATGAGAAAGGATTAAACAAACCTGAATGCTATCACAGGAAGCTTTCTTATGGCGTCTATATGCTCTCCTCATCCGGAGGCAACGTATGTAATCATCATTTTATGTTAATGGCAACGAATAATTAAAGACAACGTAAAGTTTTTTTTTGTTTGATTTAACTTTGTTTGAGCACACGGGTTGATCGCGTTCGGGGTAGGTATCGCGTATGAGATCGGGCGATGTCTCCGGGAGTAACTCGCTCAGGCATCCAAGCCGAGTAGATTACATGTAACTGTCTATCTTGTCCTTAGGGAGTTCGCGTTGGCAGGCCGTACATGCAGTGCATCGTGTGGGGTCGGCTTAACCCCCTCGTAAACTACATGTGAGAACCACTTCGGCGTTCTCACTTTTTGTCTTAGCTCGTATATCTCTCTCTCTCTCACTTCGTCTTTAGCTTAACATAGTTTAGATATAAGATAGATTTCGTAGACATAAGATAGCTTAGTTATAAGGTAGGCAGGGGTTGTTTTTGCTTTTTGAGAGAGAGATAAAAAAATTAACGTAACTTCACATTTTTAGATTTGCTTTTCTTTGAATAAAATATTAAGGTAAGATAGGCTTAGATTTGCTATTCTTTGAACGAGATATTAACGTAAGGTAGGCTATTTTGCGCACTTCACCAACTTAATTTGGGGGGTTCTACAATAGTTTGTTAGATTATAAAATATTATTGTACACGAAATTGTATTTATTTAATAAATGGTATATATGGGGAGCGTGGGTTTGGCATTTAAGGGCGGTTGCTCCCTATATATACAATTTATTAAATAAAAAGTTTAGTTACGTTGGAAGAAATCCCTACTGCCCTGTCACTGTCGTCGAGATTGCAGTGCCGATTGGTGACGCAGACCACGGCTTCCTCTTCATAAAAATGTTTAAAATGTATGTACACAATAAAACAATCTTTTATGTTGTGTTTATTTTAATTTAAACCCGTCACATTAGTCGTACAGTAGGTAGTTTTAGTAAAAATTGTAATTATTATTAAGTATTAAGACGCGGTTAGGGTAAAGTTAGATTTTAAGTATTTATTGTAAACTAAGCTATGTATTAATAAATATTATATATTTTGGTAAGTGGGCGGTTGGGTGGTAACACCAGAAAAATATATAATGTTCGCAAACGGTCTTAAACTGAATAAGAAATCTTGTACCTTTAACAATGGGAACAGGAAATCTTATTTAGGGACTCCAAGATTTAATTCGTTAAATAGTCTGTAAGTATTGATAATTATTTCTTACTAAGTTTGTTACCAAATTTGAGAACAATTTTTTAACGTGCCAAACAGGATTTAGTTGTAAAATGTTAGCTACCAAGTAAAATTATCATTATTTTAGTTGTATTTTTCTATTAGTCATTTTGCATCTTTATTTTGTAATAAAATAATACTTTTTATTTGCTAACAAACTTAGTATGAAGTAATTTAAACACAAATGTGCGTTTCATCTGTGTTGTGTTATCATTCTGTTCATAATTGTCACTAAATTTGTTAATAAATCTAATATATGTATATATTTTTATAAAAACTCGTATTTTTATAATATATATTTTAAAAAAATTATTTTTGTAAGTAGCTATATGTATGTAGTTTTTAAAACAGCAACAAGGGGGCAGCACCTGTCGATAAACGTTGCTATACAAAAAAGTTAATGTATATATTTTAAGTATATTTGTAATTATATATTGCTAATAAACTGTAAAATTGATTTAAAAATGTTTTATTTTCTAATCGTTAGTTTTAATTTTTATAATACATCCCTCAAACACACGTAAGTATATAGTTTCTAAGAGTCGAGATCGTATAACGTATATAGTTCTTAAAATAGCCGCCGTGGGGCAGCACCTGTCGGAAAAAGGTTGCCCATCATTTCTTTAGAAATCGTGCATAGATGCTACTTTTAATATGAGGCGTATACCTACTGGGAATTTAAGCTCAGTAAATCGTGCATGGATGCTTCTTTCGATATACCTGTTGGGAATTTTAATCAATTAAAAAAAGAAGTATCCATGCACCAAAATTTACAAAAAATGGTGCATGGATGCTTCTTTGCCACTGGATTAAAATTCCCAATAGATATATCGAAAGTATCATCTATGTACCAAATTTTCTAAAAAATCGTGCATAGATGCTACTTTAAAGTAGCATGTATACACCAAATTGTCTACAAAAATCGTGCGTAGATGCTACTTTAAAGTAGCATCTATGCACCAAATTTTCTAAAAAATCGTGCATAGATCCTACCCCTTGAAATTGTGGTTGCCTATATTTTAGGCGCAAAGATACATGATGGGCACTCTTTAGAAATGTGATATGCTTCAGAAAAAAAAGTGTACATCGCTTTTTTGTTTTTACTTGAATTTCAACGTTTATCGACAGCTGCTACACCCTTGCGGCCGTTTTAAAAACTACATACGTGTAAGGAGTAAGAAATAGGTAAATTATATCTTAATTTATATTTTATTCTATAAAATATTGTACATTAAAGGTAATTGCATGAAATACAACAATACAAATAAACAATTAATACAAGTAAAATTTATACAAATTATTATTTAAGCATCCCTATTTCTAATTTTTCAGGACAGGGTAAGTATATTTATATTTATTTATGAAATACAAAGAATAAGAATAAAAATAAATTTAATTTAAGCTTCGAACATAATAAAAACAACAATGTATTACAAATTAACAATTAATATTATTTAAACTAATTTTTTTAACTAACAACCCCTTATTTATTTCAACGGTAAATATTGCAACAAATAGACAGGGAATTATGTATTTATTTAACATTTACATAGGAAATAAAACAATATACTATCTACTACTAGTGGTGGTAGATAGGAATTAAAATATATAAAACTAATTTGTTTCATTTCTGAATATTCTTCATATTAATAAATGTTGTAAAATGCCATTTTAAAAGTAAAGATATATATTACAAAAAACCAAGCTAATATATTTTAAAAACTACCCTTAAAACATGGCTAATTTTATTAGAAATAAAATCTACGACATAAATTCTGTACAATAAATACATTTGACGTCATAAAAGTGAAAATTTATTCAACTTTTTTTAAGAAAAATATTGGTTTTCTTATTATTGTAAAATATATCTAAATAATAACATAAATTGTATTATTTTTAATAATTATTTTATACAATAAAAATTTTAACTATTTTATTTGGTTCTTTTTCATCCTTACTTCTTCATTTCTTGAAAAGTCCTGGGTCCAGATTGTTTCACACACCTACGAGAAGATTTACAACACTTGAGGGAAACGCACCGCCTTCAGTTGGTATACGGTTTTGTAAAAATAATGATGTCTGTTCATATTTATTTTTCTCCTACGGGTCAACTAATATTAATAAACCTGCAAATAAAATATTACTTTTAGGCCAGATATTTTGATCGCGGGTTAAACTATATGTTAACTGTCCATTAAAACGAAAAATGTAGCATCGAAAAATTGACACTTGTGTAATTTTTATTTTTACAACTTTTCCTATGATGCTATAATATCGATGTTATATTTTTCCTTTAACTGACAGTTAACTTACAAGAGAAAATTTATTATTTACTTGTAAACTTCAATAATTATTATTACCGCCTACTACTTTTGAAAAATCATCTTTAGGCTCAGTGGCGTAACTAAGAGTTCGGGGGCCCGCCCGCAAGAAGTTTTTGGGGCCCGTTTTTAATTGTAGCGTTTATCATGAAGAACTACATGCTACAAGAACTTGTGGAAATTGTGACTAGGCTCACTTTCATCTGAGTTCATATGTTAAGAAGCAAAATAACCTATATTAGAGACCTGAAAATCTAAGATTATGCACTTTTACATCCCACCAAAATCATTGTATGTTGTGGCATTTACTATGAAAATGTGATTGGCCCGTATTTTTTTTTTTGAAAATGAAATTGTTGGCACAGTCCTCTGGTGAAAGTTACAGAGAATTGATTCGTACATTTTTGGTATCCCAAATGAAAGAATTTGGATGCGATATTATATGATATTTGCAAGATGGATCAGTATCATACAGTCTAAATAAATAATAGCAATTTTGTGAAAATCAGTCTCTTATCGTTATTTAATCCCAAGTTTTGGTAATACACATTGACCGCCAGGTGTCTTGATTTGACAGCCCCAAACTTCTTTTTATGGGGTTATTTAAAAACAATACTCTGGATCAGTTGCAGGAAAATTTTTGCCAAGAAATCGAAATTCTACCGGCCAAAATGTGATGGAAAATAAAGAGCTTGATTTTACATAGCGGATAAGAGGCCCCTTAGCCAATAATATTTTTGGAAATTGACATTTAAAAAAATAAAGGACTAAATTGTTGCTACAAAAAAATGATTAAATTCAAAATTTCGCAGTAGTAACAAAATTATAAATCATGTAAATTGGGGCCCCTCTAGAGCCGGGGGCCCGCCCGCAATGCGGGCCCTGCGGGCCCGTTAGTTACGCCACTGTTTAGGCTGGTTACACACTGGGCGGTTTTTACCGCGGCGGTAAATTGGCCGTCGCCGCCTACAGAATTTTATGTGTTTACACACTAAGCGGTAAAAGCGCCGCCGCTTATTAGCGGTAACTCGAGTTGGTAACTTGATCGTTAATTTACCTTAATTTGGCTGCTTTGCCAATTGACAAGTTATTTAATTTAAAATGAACCGCCAAAAAATTCTCGCTTTATGGTTATACCGTTGACGGAGAAATAAGAAAAGAAAAATTCGCCTTATTTGGATCCATCAAAACAACCAAAAGAGAAGAGAATTTGGAGCTTTTAACACATTATTTGAAGGAGTGACGTCACCAAGTTTTTTAATTATTTTCTTATTTCTATTTTGTCATTTGCTGAAGAAGATCGTTATCTACGTCACTCATTTTTCGATTTTGTACTCTTTTCAAAATATAAATGTGTACTACCAACATGTGCAAGCGGCGAGAAATTCGCTGAATGTGTAAGCGCCCATTTGGTCACATGTGCCACTGTCTAGGCGGCGACGGCAAAACTACCGTCAGCGCCAGTGGAGTAGGCGGCAGCATATCTACCGCCAACGACAAATCTACCGCGCAGCTGTTCTTCCGCCCAGTGCGCAAACTCCCATTTGATTCTTCGTACCACTGAAGGAACGACGGCGACGGTCAATTTACCGCCGCGGTAAAAACCGCCTAGTGTGTAACCGGCCTTACTAGTTACTAACTTGTAAAATTCGCTGCTCACTTGTTAAGATATTACAAATTAGTACCCACGTTAGTAACTTTGTTGACATATGAAAATTGATTTTTTTTACTGTCATATATTAAAAATAAATGTCAATAATTGCAACTCACAGGTATTGGTTATAATTTTAAATTTGATTTACAAGTGAATAACAAATAAAATATTGTACAGTACACGCCAAGTAACTGTTTTACTGTCTCAAGAAGGTGAGAGGCTCGCCTACTCGGCTCGCCAGTAATAGAAAATTGGCTCTGGTCCAGCAATAAAACTATAATATCATAATTATGACAAAGCGGCATATTGCTAACTGTTTACATTATAACATTAGATGCCGACTGGATATTATTTTCAGCGCTCTATTGAAACGAAGGCATGTTCTGTATAGTAAACAAAAATAGCATTTATGTTATGTTAAAGGAACAGTAAGATTATTTTCCCACTCCCGATATCGTAAGTAGGCTATTAGGTCATTGTTTATATGCATGGGCGTAACTATAAAAATTTTCTAGGGGGGGGGGCAGGCCCAGTGAGTTCAAAATGCAAAGTAAATAGGAAAGCTCATTTTGTTGTATGTTCGCAAAAAAAAATATTTTGAAAATCACTGTTCTAGAATATTCCAAAAAATTATTGAATATCCTATTAAATTCTAGAATATTCCGAAAATTTTTGGAATATTCTATAAATTTTTGGCAATTTTAAATACGTATATAAAGGACGGCTGATCTCAGTTCAGTTTTAAATAGCGACACAAACAGATAGAACTTCCTGGAACTTTCAGAAATATTCTAGAACGTTAAAGAACTTAATGGAAAAAGGAAATTCTAAAACGTTCTGGAACTTTATGAAAAACTCTAGAACTCTCTGGAACTTTATGAAAAACCTTAAACTTCTATGTACATTTTAAATTATTTTGAAACATATAAGAAACCTTTTGAACTATCCGGAATATTTAAGTATATCTATAATATGGATTGTTTTGAAATTTCTACTGGTTACTTAAGCTAGTGATTAAATACAGTGAATTTAAGAATAATGTGGTTAGGATGTAAGTACAAAAAGTTTATTTTACTAATTAAAAAAGAACATAATTTTTGTCGAATAATTATTGCTTAATCAGAATTTTTCAAATCGAAAAATTACAAAATTATTTACTACTCACTTAAATTCCTGTCGATTAATCAATTTACACCACACCATTCACAAAATTATATCACTATTAAAATATAAAATAATTACACTACTACGTATTTTTTCCTAGGGGGGGGGGGCATTCTGGGAAGGGCCGGGCCCGCTTTTCTATTTATTGGAGCAACTAATTAGATTTTGTTTACAAACGATCAATCGCAAGTGATCCTTTACTTAAAGTTCATTGCTATTTTAAACTTGGAATTGACGGGAGGTTATGTGCTGGCCACATCAGATTTTTTTTAATGTAGCAATATTCAACGATATTCCTTGGTAGTGATGCACGACAAGGTGAGAGTACTCTCAGAAATCTCGCGAGATTCTCGCAATAAAAAGTATCTGTAACTTTATAGCTCTGATTCATAAATTCAATAAAAAATGCACCATAAAAGGAGTGGAGTCAACGCTAATTCGTGCGAGAACGAGACGAGACCCAAAAAAATGTGCGAGAATGAGAGCGAGATTACAGATCCGAAAACGAGACGAGATCGATATTTTATATTTCTCGTCTCGTCTCGCTTCGCGTGCATCACTATTCCTTGGCATATCTGGCAGTGAAAATGAATAGGTAAAAAATAAATAATCAGGTGTGGAAAAAATCTTATATGCAACACCAGATGTACGAGTAGGTATAGTTCGTCTAGGGATCATTTTCCGAAGACTCGTTATCGTTTTATTATGGGTGCACAATAGCTAAAACCGCAATGCCAAAATATTTCGGTCCGTACAGTCGACCAGTTCAGTATTTGCAATGCTGGTATATATTTTACGCCCAGTATTCGACTGTAGACCAAGACTGCACTTTCCAGATGTTCGCTAAATGCACCTGTATCGAAGGGACGACGGATAATTATTTTACACGCTGGTGACGAGAACGGCTGGATTAAAAATGGACTTTTGTTATCAGCAAAAGATTTCAAAACATCTTTTGCAGACTATCATGAAAATATGTCGGCTGAACTCTTCGAACGGTGGTTTGAAAATAATTCACTTCCTAATATTGCACCAAATTCAGTAATAGTCATGGATAATGCCACCTACCATTCGCGACAAGAGCATAAAATTCCGACGACAGCAACAAGAAAGGCTGAAATAATAGATTTTTTAGTAAAGAAAAATATGCCAATACCAGAAAGGGCAACAAAAAATGATTTACTTAAAATTATAAAAGAGCAAAATTTTGATGTCTTATAGACAATATGGCACAACAGGCAGGGCATAAAATATTACGTTTACCACCTTATTATTGCATATTCAATCCGATTGAGTTAATTTGGAGCCAACTAAAAAACAATGTTAGATCAAAAAATGTTTCACCACAATTAAATTCTAGTGTAGTTCAATTAATCAGGGAAGAAGTTGAAAATATTGGCCAGCAACAATGGAATAACTGTACTCAACATATTATAAAAGAAGAAAATAAATTTGTATCACTTTACAAAGACGTGAATCCATTAATTATATCTTTAAGGGATTCAGATATGTCCGATAACAATTCTGAAGACGAGGACGAGTGCACTATGTCCGAATAAATATTCATATATTTTTTTAAATGACATGTGGTTATGGGCCTCTTGGGGAAATCGCCACTATGAACAAAGAATAACGGTCCGCAATCAGTACCTCCTGGGTGGTCACGGAAATCTGATTATACAATATCTTTTTTAAAACAGTTAAATATTAAACAATTTTTTTTTACTATTTTGGAAAGTAAAATGTGTGAAATGAAATATTTCAAACCCCTACTCAAATTTTTCATTACAGCCCTGGCACATGCCAGGCTATTGGGACCCTCTATTGTAATGCCGTAATAAAACGATAACGAGTCTTCGGAAAATGATCCCTAGACGAACTATACATTTGACCACTCTTCAGCTAAAAATCGTCCTGGATTGGTAAATGGTACCTACATCCCTTGTAGCATAAATAACTATTATGGTTTGTTCGAAGATATTTCGTTATGGCTTTAACTTACTAAGCCTGTGGTGGACCGCACACAGCAAGAGATTGTACCTGTTGGCGCTCAGGGTAGGATTGCGAAATATTTAAATTCGGAAATCTCTAATCTCTGTGCGCATTAGGTATTTCAGATTTACTTGAAATAATAATGAATTCGCAAAATTAAATTAAGTCTTTGACTATTATTAGAAATATAAGATGAGAAGAATTATCATTGACCGGTATTAATACATATTAGGGAAAATAAGATACCAAAGGCATACCTAGTGAGTAGGTATATAAATGAGTTTTCAAAAATTTAAATCAGTAGTAATACTAACTTTCGTACTGAGGTCAATAATATACGTATTTAATAAGTGGCGACCATTTGAAGAAGACAATACTGATGTTTTATCAGTTGAAAATTGTGATAAAATTAAACGTACGTTTTTGCCGCAAGAAGCGAAAGAAATAGTTTCAAATGTGTATAACTATTTAAAAGAAAAAGATAGTGAAGGTGAAAATTCGGCTCTGATAAAAACATCAGAAATTACGAAAGTGCCGTACAATACTGTTCGTGATATAGTAAGTGGAGTGAGACCTAGAAAGAAAAGACGTGACGCGGGTAATTCGAGAATAGTGAATTCATTTCAAGAAGATACAATCCGACGCAAAATATATGCAATGTATGCCGAAAAAATGTTACCGTCTATTCGCATATTGCATCAGAGACTCAAAGACGATAAATGTGAAATAAATTGTTCTTTGACTACTCTGCATTCAGTTCTACATAAAATCGGTTTTCGTTTCAAAAAAATTGATAAACGGCAAACAATAATGGAGAGTCGAAGAATACGCGAATGGCGCTTCAAATTTTTAAGAGAAATTAAAAAATATCGTGCTGAAAATCGTCCGATAATATATTTGGACGAAACTTGGTTTGACACCCACGCCACCATACCAAACAGTTGGACAGACGGTACAAATGATTGTGCAATAGATGTTCCACCAGCACGAGGCAAGAGAATTATACTACTTCATGCCGGATGTGACCAAGGGTGGATAAAAGGTGCGCGATTTTTAGCTGGCCATAACGTAATATATATTGAATATTGAATACATTCCTGTCCTTTCACCCCTATAAATCAAGCTTAAATCCCTAACAATAGACCCGCTGAGAGGGCCATAACGAAATAACTTCGAACAAGCTATACTATACACAGCACTCAGAGCAGAAAAAATATGTCTTCATTTGAATAGAGCGGTGCAAATAATTGACCATCAGTATCCAATGTTATAATGCAAGCAGTAAGCTACATGTCGCTTTGTCATAAATACGATATTTATAGTTTTATTACTGGGCTCGGCAGAGTAAATTTTTCTGACTATTTATATATCCTCCTTTCAGCTGTAAAAACTGTTTTACCTGTCATGTAAAAAACTATTTATGGTGTGTAATAATAATAATAATAATAATAATAATAATAATAATAATAAACTTCCCAATTCAATTTATAAAATCAGAATGAAACCTTTTGGCCAATGTTTAATGTCAAATCTTGAAAACTACAAATATTTTCACTTTTGGAAGAAAAATTTGAATAAAAAAGAGACTATAAAGTTAGAGAGACAGACTTTAGACAAGTTTGTCGTGCAGTCGTAAGCTAGTCTACTAGTCAAGTTCCCATGCAAAAACGATTTATTATGAAAGTTTATAGTTCTGTGACCAAGCCAACTCGCTAATCTTTACGCCGTTATCACGAGAATATGACATTAGATACCGTACGTCCTCTGCCATGGAATTTTACGCTAATTACCAAAATTTATAATCGCCAGATTAAATTGATAATAAATTCTCTGGCATGCGAGAATCGTGCAACAATGTTTCAAAGAAGAAGAGACTCTTTGGTGTCGTGTGGCTCGGGTATCGTAAATAATCCCACGGTTTTCAACGCCGTGTTGATAATATTATTTCATGAAAAGATATTGTAAATTCAAATTGTATATTTTGCGGCTAAAAATATTTCATCGTGTGAGATATTTTGCATTTATTAGACAAAGAATATTTAACATAATTCTGGACTGATTATAAATTTATTGGGAAGTTTTATTTTTTATAAAATATAACGAGTGACCTGACAATACCTCCCAAGTGATTTTAGCTACATTTTACGGGAAATTTTTTAATGGGGTCCGGTACTCCTTTTTCAATTAATTTTTTTTCTGAAAGATTTAATAAAATGATGAATTTTAGCGTTTGTTATGGCTGGTTTATGATGGATTTAATTTATAAATTTAGATTTACAAATTTAGATTTGAAATTTACAATTTACCTTGTTGGTTATAGTGAATTTAAAGATATGAAATATGCCCAACCAACTTATATTGGGTCACTTGGTTTGACACAAATGGGATGACAGTTATATGATATTTATCACTTTTATCATAATCAATCTGTATTGTTCTACAGATAATAATAATATATCCATATTTTCAGAATCCATTTGTCAAATCAAAATTAAAATGTTTCACCTGTCACTTGAAACTGTCATTTTCCCCACCAAAATCATTATTTGAAATACTGTGAAATGATTGGACACATTTACAAATTTACATTTAGAATATAAAATATGATATTTCAAATGAAATTCTAAATCATAAATTTCTTAAATTCATTATGAACCGGTAAAAGCAGATATGTATAATTTATATTTATAAATGTAAATTCGTAAATCTAAATTTTTAAATTAAATCCATCATAAACCAGCTATTAGAGTATTAGACTTTCCAAATATGTATAGTTTTTGAAATATATATATTTTTTAAATTAACTAATTATGTGTGACGTCATATCTGCAATTTTACTTCGCCTACTGACTAAAGTTGTTTATATCTGTCAATGTCATTAATTCTGCCATAAATTGATGTCAAGGAAGGTTAACTAGTGACAGCTGTCATTTTCAAAAAACTATAGTTGTACCTTGTCAAAGGAAAAATCTGTTATTATAAAGATTTTAAATAAATATGTTTTATTTTAATAAAAATGATAAATGTTTCAGACATTTTCATGTAAAATAGAACTACATATAAATGTATGGATTTTATTTTCACAAGTTATAAATAATATAAAATTATTCTTTTCGCTTGGTACACTGATACAAAATACACTTGTGACGTCATATCGTTATAGTGCTAATCGTTTTTATTAAAATTATGAATGACAAGTTTTATATTTTAAAATATTTTGGTACAAAATCATTTAAAATTAATCATACTTTCATAATGACAAAATATATGCAACTTTTTTTTAGTACCGAACCCATTATAATTTAAAAAGTCTCGCAAAATCCAAATATATTAATCTCATTTTTGCTTGTAAAAATGAAATTGGAGACTTTGCTAATTGCCAGTAAAGGAAACTTTTGAATTACAACACAAATTGCAAATCTACTAATTAGATTAGAATAATTATTACATCCTTAAAGGTGGTTTTAGACTATCAAATAAACTGAACTATTATTGGACAAATATTTACAACATAATATTTGATCAAATGGTTACATAATTACGTTTTATGTTGTTTTGACATTTATTTTGCGCGTTTGTCATTTGGTTTGTCTCTGTGTGAGTTTTAATATTACGCGTTCATTTTTCTTTATTGAAAATATTAAGAAATTTAATCAAACAAAAACAAATATGACATTTAAAAAATTTTTATGCCAAGATTACAAAATACAGTGCATGCAGCGTAGGATGAAATAGTCCCTACCAGTAACCAAAATGACCTTGATATTTAGAATATGCCCTGTTGGATTTTTTTGATCAAATGGTTTGAACATCGAACCTCCAAATTTCTTTTAACGTGTAAAGTTCCAGAATCATAGTACAATATAAGAAGTAAAAATTGATGTAAATCTTTAATCATTAAAGCCACCTTAACATGGCAGATTTTAGGTACGTGTATTGCCAGATCACCAACGATATATCAAATGATTTGTGCAAAATAATAACGATATCTGCAACTTATTCTTTTATTAATATTCTTATCCATTTTGATGAAATACATGTTAAACACTATAAATCACTTCTACGTATGAATGAAAATATTTAAGTATTTTTACTTGTTTACATACTTACAAAACCCTTTATTCATAAAATTAGTTCCATCTTTGGCTTTACATTTTACATTTCTAGATTTTTATGATACGTGAACCATTTTTAAAACAATGAGCTTAGCACACAATATTTTCATGTAAAACTAAATTACTAACCATATTTTTATAAACACTGTTCAAAATATTAAAATTATAGAATAAAGAACTCACTACAACTGCAATGAAAACAAAACTGAACGAGGTAGGAGACTGGCTGCATGAAACTAAATTAAATTAAGGTATTATACAACATTAATAATTATTACTTACTGACAGAATTAAAAATAATATAAAATATTAAAATCTTCTATTTACCAGTGGCCCAAAAATGTTCGCTTTAAAAACTTTAAAATTAAATTTTGATTAAATTCTTTTTGTTTCGTGGTCATTACGTTGAGTACTATACATATATCTAATATGTAACTGAAGTTGAAAAGTGCCCTGTATATTTAAAAAATTCTCTATCTAATGCGCTAAAGAATTATATAACGTATTATTTAAAAATAGCTATTTGTGTATTAAGAGCGCAAAATGGTACATTGTCGACCGAGAGGTTGTTGCCGCGCGACGTACGACAATGTCCATTTGCGCTCGAAACACACACAAGATTTTTTCTACAGTCGCCACAATGAGGTCCTCCATCATAACAAAAATTTATTTTTTATTTATTTTCACTTATCGGTATTTTCCATTCTTCTTGAGCTATTGCTTCAATCTAATCTAAGCATTTTATACTTTCGTTTTTGTAAATGAATGCCCTATTTTATTTTCACAGCAGTGCGGCATTTTGTTTGGTTATGTAAATGGGTAATGTGTAACTACAGTGTCATTAATTCCTGACTAAACGTTTCCATTAAGAATGTAGCCAAGTAACATTTCTCAACATTGTATAGTTAGAAATTTAAGGAGCGAGCGTTTTTTCTACTTTGTCGCTCTAGAGCGGCAAAGTGACATTTTGCGTTGACAAAAGAGAGCGCAAATGGCTACTTTGTATATAGACTGTAGAAAAAATATATTTTGTTCTGCCGTTTGAGAGCCACTGGTTGAATTTTCGGTTTGTTATTATTAATAAATTAGCTCCTTATTCTTGATCATATTTGTATATAACATTTTTTTCTAAAGTCATTAGTCCGCCCAAAAAAGCACTGCTTGTTTTAAACGAAATACCCTATATATATATATATATATATATATATATATATATATATATATATATATATATATATATATATATATATATATATATATATATGTATATACCATGTGTCTGCCTTAAAGGTATACATAGGAGATTAACATGGGAAATTATTGTTTTGCAATTTCCTGCTCGCCTAATTATTTTAAGCAAAAACACGTCAAATAAATGTTTTAGGACAAAAAATTCTGCATCTTAGTCAATAAACTGAATTACCTTTACATGCTTTGTAATGACAGTAATTAAGTATAAAAATGTCGAAAATTATGTTGAAGATATCGATAGCCATGAATTAAACAAAAAATAAATAAATGCTTGATTTTTATCTGTCACAACGTAAGTTACCTTATTTGACGTTTCTGACAATTTGATTTGAACAAATATCGTTAATTATGATAATAATGGAAATATTATATTAGACTAATAAATAAAGTTAAAAAATACAGTTTTGTTTATATAATATGGGGTCTACACTTATTCCTAACACCGTTTCTTCCAGTAACGCACGTGTCCCTTCTCGTCCTATATTTTGATTACGCGGCTGACGTGTATTTTTTAAGACACATTAGTAGTCTTTAAATTATGTCACGAATTTAGTAATTGCGAAATCACGCTCTTCATTAGTATAAATATTCATTTTCTAATAATTTCAGACAATAAAACTAGAGACAAATTCAAATTGTCTGTAACGTCATATACGTTAACTTACGTTGTGACAGATAAAACGTCAAGCATTTATGTATTTTTTATTCAATTCCATGGCCCTTTAGATTTTTTTTATGTAATTTTTGATATTTTCATATTTAATTTCTGTCGTTACAAAGCATATGAAGGTAATTCTGTTTATTAATTTGGATGCAGAATTTTATTCCCTAAAACTTTTATTTGATGCGTTTTTGCTTAAAATAATTAGGCGAGCAGCAAATTGCAAAAAACTGATTTCTCATTTTCATCTCCTATGTACACCTTTAAGACAGACACACGGTATATATACAGGCTCGCGCCCCAGACGAAACTGACACTTGCCGACGACAATAGGTTACCAACAAATAGAAGAAAATAATTTGCGGTTGCTTGCATAACGGAGTTACAAGATTTTTTAATCCACCAATCCCGGAAGGATATCTTGAGGTGTGATGATATTATTACAAAATAAAACTGGTTGCTAGGTTTTAAAAATACTACTACTGAGTTACAAAATTTGTTTGACTTACTGTAATTTTGACACTTTAGAGTTGACTTTTCACTGTCAACAAATTTAGGTTAGCGAAGGTGTCATCCGAGATCATCATTTATATCGTACAGTGTAACGTGTTGTAGCAGCTGTGTAAAATGTGTTAAACGAAAATATTATTGTCATTTGATCTGGCATAACTTGACCGGTCTCATGCGTCCTTGCGATGGCTCTCAATATCACTTTATGATCCACAAGATTTCTATCCGGAAAACGTTCCGAATAGACTCGTGCTGCCTCTCTGGCGTCGACATTCTCCGAAAATTATAATCATTTCTAAGTAATCAGCGGCTGAATACATAGTAAGAATTTGCTCTTTTTTATTCACCTTGTCAAATTTAATTTGACACTAACATTTTTCGAAAACTACAGTCGCCCACACATTTTAAAGAAGATTTGATTTGTATAAAGCCTTAGTAACGTAAAATTACGGCAAACACACGTTAAAGGTGTAGGTCTCTGATTGGTCAATTTTAATACGTCTTTTCTCGAATATCTTTTAAGCTAGATTTTTTTCTTCGAAATTACACATCCGAGTGCAGTCTCGTGTTTCCTCATTGTGAGACACCTGTATATATATATATATATATATATATATATATATATATATATATATATATATATATATACCGGGTGTCTCAGGCCAATCGACACGTGGGGGATTAACATGGAAAATCAGTTAATTGTGAAAAGTATCTCTCAAGTGAAAGATATTTAGTTAAATTTTGTATGCTTAACACTTTGTTAATGCCGTTGATTCAATTCCCTTGATTTGACGTCTCTACTATCTGAGTTTGTACCGACTACACTATTGAACCATTAAGATTAAAGAATAATTTTCGAAATTAATATTTCCTTTATCTTAATAAATCAAGCTCTTTTGATTAATGGTGATTAGTTACCTTGCAAAATCTAAAATTCATTGCTTAAACTTGATCAAATTCAACTCTGCGCAAATTAAGCTTCACAGAAGAGTTTTCAAGCAGAAAATGTAAATAATGATTGACGAAAATTTATGTAAGACGGCAAACACCTTGATAAGTCACGCAGAATAATCAGAAGATTGACACCTTGTTTTAATTTTATTTTTCACACCATGTGATGCAAAGTTTTTAAATTTGTTGAGGAATTAATTGCTTAATATCACGGTAGAGAAAAAATGGGACAATTATTTTAAATTATTTCCACTTTTAATACTGCATTTTTCTCATGTGTCAGATAAATTTAATACATTACGCTTGGAGTTAAAAGCAGTGCAATTCTAATGGTTTTAACTTGGATAAAATCTAAGCAAAATGAACTCGAAAATAACCGTAAGCCACTTTGATGGCATAGGGAAGATAAATTTACGTAAATTAGTATTTCCCGCTTAGCACATACTTTGTAAATACATAGATATCACAATTAATCATGAAGTCATGCTCTGAGCTTTAAATATATATTACTTCCTCTCTCTTTATTTAGATTTAAGCAGGTACACCAACGCTCACTTTCAAAATTGTAGAAACAACGTTTGAAGGCGACTAATAATAAATATATAATGACATCCTATAGCCAGATTTATAAATATACCATCTGGCCAACATGTAAATCATTGACGGGATGGTACATTTTGTAGAGCAGTCCTATGTTTTCATTTCCGATGGGGTTCTCCACATTAGAAACAAATACTAAAACCAGACCTTAAAACTATATCAAAGTTTAAAAAAAGTTTTTGATTTTTAAAATATTTCAGCTTTTAATGCTCTTAACATTTACATACGTCACGCATCTATCCTATTCCAAATATTTCTTATTATGTTCAAGCCTTCTGTTATCGCCTTTTGAAATCCGAAATCCATTTCCAAGTAAATGAATACAGAATATTACGAAACAGCAAAAGAAAATCATATAACACTTGTTTGAAGTTACGATGCTATGCTAGATAAAAATCAAGACCTTTTATGTATAAAATATTCGATTTTTTAGTTGCTTTGACGTCTACGACACACATCTACCCTATTCCCAATTCTTACTACGTTCAAGAATTCTGTTATCGGTTTTTACTTTCCGTCACCTTTAGGTAAGAAAGGTATTTTCTTTGGTCAAAAAATTCGGTGGTGTTTTTAATGAATAAGCACGTTTTAAGGTCCCAAGAATACGATTTTACTATTTTTACGATGATGTCTGTATGCGCGTGCGCGCGCGTTTGTGTGTGTATTTGTGTGTGCGTGTGTGTGTGTGTGTGTGTGTGTGTGTGTGTGTGTGTGTGTGTGTGTGTGTGTATGTGTGTGTAACAAAATTGTTGTCTACGATAACTCTAATACTACAATTCCAAAAATTATAATTCTTTCGTATTCCTCTTCCTTGCATTCATATGAAGAGCTGATTAGATTTTGGTTATAATTGGTCAACCGGAAGATTTTAACAGTTTTTCTTGTAAAACCGATATTAAATATCATTTTTTCACATTTCATGTTATAAATATTAAAGAACATTGTATTATACTTCACATCAAATGGATATAGAGTTATAAAATTATAAAGAAAATTCTGATTGAGAGATGTCAGTGTCAAGTGCAATTGATATATTCGTAGTATATCTGTGTTATAATTTTACTCGAAATATAGGATCTTTTTGCTCGAAACTTTCTGTGTGGAATTTGTATAAAATACATACAACTGTCGAAAGGTAATGTACATACAAGAAATTAAGAATCTTTTGCAAGGATTTTATAGAAAATAAATAAATAAATATATCATCACGGCTTATTACACATTGCTGGGTGTGCCAATCTGCTTTGTACACAGATGCGGTAATGATGAAATATTTGCACCGTGCGGGCGCTTACCAGGCGTCACCTCACGGGCACTCATTGCTGGCGTGGAGAGTGCACCACAGGGGTCAATTTTGTGCCATTTAAAATTGAAACTATTTGGCGTCGGTCGGGAAAATACATAGGCATTTACGAAAATTCTACCGGTAGATACCGCATCTACCGACTGTGTTCGAAAACACGAGTGGTAAAAAGTTACCGTGTTCGAAAATTGTTCAATATCTATCAGATCCATTTACTGGATTCATAAAGAATCAATCTCAAAAAAAGGTAGTGATGCAAAGCGAAGCGTGCGCGTTAAAAGTGGAAATGTAGGACTCTGCTCAGTTTGTTAACTACGTCAAATTTCTAACTTGTTTTAAATTTTTAAATTTTTTCATAGGTTATGGATCTACCCTGTTTACCGCTTGCGTTCTTAAAATATCGATTCCGGTAGCTATAACCTGATAAAAAGCTGTTTACCGGTAACAGTTCACCGGTAGAATTTTGGTAAATACCTCATATAACTGACGGAAGGTAATGTGCTAGCCACATCAGATTTTTTGTGACTCGGATTGTAAATGGCGGGAGATGTGGTGTTGGCCACACCAGATTTTTTTTGAAATCCAAAACCATTTTAAATTAAATGAATACAAAAATAATAAAGCAATGACAGTAAACCAAATAACACTTGAAATATTGCCGGTGTGTTTTGGAACAACCTGTATATTTGTTGTATAGACTGAGGATTCTTAAATCCATATTAGATCTTATTGGCTTCGAAAATATTTCAAGGCTTCACTTAGGATGATAATATGAAAAAATTCTGACATTATTTTGTCCAAGTTTTCCACTACTGGCCACAGGTCCGTACATTTTCCATCAAACTTATTTCATGTTTACATATCCATGTATTACATATCGATTTTGTCGAAAAGGTAAAACAAACCCGATGGGTAATAGAGAGAAATGTCGCCGAAGTTTTTGAACTCAAACAACGAAATATGATTTGTAACAAGGAAATGCAGCTATGTCACGAACGTTATATCATTCGAATAAATTTATCTCTTGGCATGTGACGTATTTGCTGAAAGCTCACCATCTAATACAAATATATGTGGCTAAATGCAAACACTGGATGGATATTCATGTTTTGTGTAACTTTCCGTAGACCACTGTCATTAAATATTTAATTGATATAAATATCTTCGTATCGTCGCTAGCCAAATATGTTACAGTCTACATAGTTTGTAAATTATCTGAGGCTAAGTTGGTGTATGAATAGGCTTCGTGCTTTAATAACATATTAATTTATAAATTCCAAGCCTTCTAGAGGGACACATTTCATGCATATTCAGTACTGGGTTATTAAAATGTGGTTATGTTGATGTTATACGCTTTTAGCTGCAGAAGAAATAAACTAAATTCATATCTCGTCTAATGGCAATGTAGTTTTTTTCGGAAAATATTTATTTTTTATTTTTCTGGCAAATAGATATTGTACTTGTATGAATAACAACTGATTAAGGATTATTAGCGCGCAGTTGGCTATAGCGAGGCCACACGAGAATACAGGCCTGTCGAAGCTGTAAATCTGTGTTTAGTGCCGTATTGAACACATTACTTTTTTGCCTATACTTACAAGTATTTTAAAAGTTATTGAAATTATATTATGCTATGCGTTTGTTGAACGGTTCAGCTTATAACCTTCCGTCACCTTTAGGTAAGGAAGGTATTGTCTTTGGGCAAAAAATTCGGTGGTGAGTTTTTGATGAATAAGCACGTTTTAGGGTCCGTAGAATATGATTTTACTATTTTTACGAAGATGTCTGTGTGTGTGTATATGTGTGTGTGTGTGTGTGTGTGTGTGTGTGTGTGTGTGTGACAAAATTTTCTAATGCGATAACTCTAATACTACAATTCCAAAAATTGTAATTCTTTCGTATTCCTCTTCGTTACATCCATGTGAAGAGCTGATTAGATTTTGGTTATAATTGGTCAACCGGAAGTACCCTCATTTGAAGATTTTA
>OY720454.1:61823159-61963159 GCA_963082715.1 Harpalus rubripes
AACATTTTATACATTTGACATATATCATGCATGAAAAATATAAATATTTACATCCATATTATCAGGTACTAAAACTATTATGATTACCCCTTAACCTTAAAAATAATTTTACAAAAACTAAATACGTATTTCGAGAACTAAGTTCTCATCATCAGTAGTACAATTCATTTCAAACCCAGTAGTTCCGAAATTGTACTGTCTTCCAAAAATTCATAAACCAGATAATTGAGTAAGACCTATAGTTTCTGGCATAAATTCACCAACTTATTTGCTTTCAAAGTGGTTAGTCAATGAATTTAGTAGTTTTCCAAATCAACCGCAAACATTTTCCGTACAAAATTCATTACAATTCATCGATAAAGTTAAAGATATTACATTACATAAAAACGAAATATTGGTTTCTTTTGACGTGAGTCCTTTATTTCCAAGTGTACCTATCCCGGAAACTTTAGAATATTTGAAAACATTTTTAGAAAATAACGACTTGGAGGATTCAAAAATTAATGAGTATTTAAAACTTACTGAACTTTGTATGAAGCAAAATTACTTTCAAGTAAATAATAATATTACCACCAAAATGAAGGCACAGTTATGGGAAATAGTTTATCGCCATTTTTAGCTAATTTATTTATGAGTAATTTCGAAATTGAATTTAAGAAAAACAACAAATATTTTCCTAGAGTTTGGATTAGATATGTAGATGATATTTTTGCCATAGTTAATACCAATAACTGCGATTTGAATATATTTCTGGACAGTTTAAATTCAGTTTTCCCTTCAATTTTTTACCTAGAATGAACCGTTAAAGAGTTAAATTAGATTTTCCGAATTACAAAATAACGAAAAGCATTTATACCGAGACTTATACCTACACTGAGAATTTTTTTTTTACCCTATATATACAGGATTAGCCACGGAAGAGTTATTTTGAAAGTCCGTTTGTTTGCAACCCAAAATACTAATGACAACAGACCATATTTAATTGTTTAATGTCAAAAAGACAGAACCATCACTAGACAGGCAAAGTAATCGTGAATTAAATATTCTATTTTTTTAAGAGAGGAAGCTGGACGCTGTTATAAATTGTATTTTGGGTTGTACACAAACGGACTTTCAAAGTAACTCTCCCGTGACTAATCCTGTATATGGTATTAGACAAAATAAAGCGACTCTGTAGAACCCAAAAGAAAAAATAATCTCTGTATTTTAAATATCTAAAATATTTTCAAAAAAATTTCATTCAGATTAAGATTCTGTGATTGTTCGCGAGTTATCAACACAAATCGCCTCTTTTCTAATTTTTGTACCTATATAAATAAATAAAATTGTAATAAATGAGGAGCGCAATTTACAATTTTCGCCTGGGGCGCTCAATAGTATATATATATATATATATATATATATTTAGTAATTTCATTTACCAGGCGTCACCTCGCGGGCACTCAATGCTGGCGTGGAGTGTGCACCACAGGAGTCAATTTTTGTGCCATTTAAAATTCGAAATATTTGGCGTCGATCGTGATCGAACCCGGTTCCTCAGATTCGCGACCAGACACACAGGCACGCGGCCGCGAGACCCCATAGTAGGAATAATTTTTAATTAATTACTGAGTTAAATTGCCCCGACTCAAATGTAGTCGCAGATTCATTTGATAAATTTATCATCTGTTTTATAATGAAAGTTTATGCGGGTCGGTGACTCTGCTTGAAATGCAATCCACGAAAATGGAGTCCAAAATCAGATTTTGAAAATTACAATAATATTACAGCAGTCCCGCTTTATATAGACAACAAAACGAATAAATAGTCTTTAATTTGACAAAAGTTGTATCATTTCATCCACGTTTCGAAATAAAACGTCGTTTTTGTAGTCGTCAGGATGTGCAATTAAGCGTGATGCATTTTAAATTACGCCGGTCGGGCAAGTTCGGCGTGCGTCGCTTATCTCCGGACGACGCATCCAAGTCGCATCGCGACGTCGACGTCGCGTGTTCGGTTTTAATTTACGCGATTTGCCTGTAAATTTTTATGAAAGGTGAGGTTTACCGATGGTATCTTTAGCTCGGGGAGCTAAAGTGAAATTCACGCGGCTGTACTTACGATAATAATGCAAATCCTACTACAACGTATAATAAAACCAGTATAGAAATGACCTCTCGAATGTAATGTATGCATTACTGATGGCTAACTATACTAGTTGAATTTTTATTACGCCAAATTGAATTTTATCAACTTCGGAAACATTTTATTACACGATTTTTTTATCAACATAAAAACGTGTGAAATAATGCATAAAACAACAAAGGGATAGTTACCAAGATACTTATCAAAAATTATGGTCTTATCAATAATCAAATGATTAATTAAATTTAAATGTTATATCCAGCGCTTAAATTTTTACCTCCCGCTTCCCTTGGTAAGGGAGGTATAGGGATCGTGCTAAAAATCGCATATCGAGATTTTGGTAAATGATCACGTTTTAAGGTCCCTAAAATCCAATTTTAACATTTTCAATTTAAATTAATGTACATAAAGATGAAAAATAATGTACTACTCTTGCCCTTGCTCACCCCAATTTTTTTACTGGATATAAAAGTATTAATGTACTACTCTTGCCCTTGCTCACCCCAATTTTTTTACTGGATATAAAAGTATATGGCTTCCTTAATATACAGTTAAAATTTGAAACAGAAACTATTTAACCTTTCCCGGCCTAAAATAGGGTCACTGTTGACCAAGATCATGTTTTTACCTTCCATCATCTTTAGGTAAGGAAGGTATTTTATTTGGTCAAAAAATTCAGTGGTGAGTTTTTAGTGAATAAGCACGTTTTAAGATCCCCAGAATACGACTTTACTATTTTTACGATGATGTTTGTATGTGTGTGTGTGTGTGTGTGTGTGTGTGTGTGTGTGTGTGTGTGTGTGTGTGTGTGTGTGTGTGTGTGTGTGTGTGTGTGTGTGTGTGTGTGGATGTGTGTGTGTGTGTTTAATAATACAATTCCAAAAATTATAATTCTTTCGTATTCCTCTTCGTTGCATCCATATGAAGAGCTGATTAGATTTTGGTTATAATTGCTCAACCGGAAGTGCTCTCATTTGAAGATTTTAACAGTTTTTCTTGAAAAAACGATGTTACATATAATTTTTTCACATTTAATGTTATTATAAATATTAAAGAACATTGTATTCTCTATTCGATTTGACTGCATTTTATACTTCATATTAAATGGATATAGAGTTATAAAATTACAAAGAAATTAAACTTCATAAATTAGCCAGCTATGCTAGAAATAGCTACTATATTAAGAAAATTCTGATTGAAAGATGTCAGATGTTAATGTCAAGTGCAATTGACATATTCGTAGTATATTTGTGTTAGGATCATTTTGCTCGAAATTTTCTGTATGGAATTAGTATAAAATACATACAACTGTCGAAAGGTAATGTACATACAACAAATTTAGAATCTTTTGCAAGGAACTTTCTGTATGGATTTTATAAAAATACATACGCATTTACGAAAATTCTACCGGTAGATTCCGCATCTACCGACTGTGTTCGAAAGCATGAGTGGTAAAAAGTTACCATGTTCGAAAATTGTTCAATATCTACCAGATCCATCTATCGGATTCATGAAGAATCTAATCTCAAAAAAAGGTAGTGAAGCAAGGCGAAGCGCGCGCGGTAAAAGTGGAAATGTGTTCAAAGTAGGACTCT
Organism: Harpalus rubripes; assembly: GCA_963082715.1. Classification (NCBI taxonomy): domain Eukaryota; kingdom Metazoa; phylum Arthropoda; class Insecta; order Coleoptera; family Carabidae; genus Harpalus; species Harpalus rubripes. The sequence continues at coordinate 61,826,879 of OY720454.1, forward strand.
GCTCAGTTTGTTAACTACGTCAAATTTCTAACGTGTTTTAAATTTTCAAATTTTTTCATAGGTTATGGATCTACCCTGTTTACCAGTTGCGCTCTTACAATATCGATTCCGGTAGCAATAATAACCTGATAAAAAACAGTTCACCGGTAGAATTTTCGTAAATACGTCATATAACTGACGGAAGGTAATGTGCTGGCCACATCAGATTTTTTCTAAATAACTCTGCGAATAGTTTTTTTTATTTAATTTCCTCCTGTGAATTCTCCTATGATACGTCAAAGGATATTTTGCATTATCAAAATTTATTATCCCTCAAAACATTATCAAAATTATAAGTATGAATTGATTTTTGCAAGTTATGAGCAATTTTTGTGTACGGGTCTGTAATGACCCGATTTTAGGAATTAGTGTTACTGAAAATATTACACCGATTTTGAGGTTTTGAGAACACATGTGCAGTTCTGTAATCCAGCAAACGTGTCTGTATTTGTGTATCACTGTTTTCACTAAACGTCAGTATTTACTTACTCAGTGTTAGTGTGCATTTTATTGTCGTTATTTCGTATAATGTTTACAAATAAAAACGCTTTGTCAGACAAAAGCAAATATCATGTCATTATTGCTCAAAGGATGAAGATGGGCAACCAAGTTAAAGGTAAAAATTAATAACAAATTTAAAAATAATGAAACCTTAAGAATATTTTTTATATTTTCAGGTCACCATGCCTATGTGAAAATAATTTTTTAAAGAAAAATTCTTGTTTATTATAATGTTATTTTGTGTAAAAAAGCGTGAAATAAAATTAATTTACTTAAAATTTGTAATTATTTGTACGATGCCGGGCAAAAAAAAATTAAACTGGGTCACGAATGACCCACTTTTAGGAATCAAAGATTGTAAATTTTTTACCTTCCGCCACCTTTAGGTAAGGAAGGTATTGTCTTTGGTCAAAAAATTCGATGATGAGTTTTTAATCAATAAGCACGTTTTAGGGTCCCTACAATACGAATTTACTATTTTTACGATGATGTCTGTATGTGTGTGTGTGTGTGTGTGTGTGTGTGTGTGTGTGTGTGTGTGTGTGTGTGTGTGTGTGTGTGTGTGTGTGTGTGTGTGTGTGTGTGTGTGTGTGTGTGTGTGTGTGTGTGTGTGTGTGTGTGTGTGTGTGTGTGTGTGTGTGTGTGTGTGTGTGTGTGTGTGTGTGTGTGTGTGTGTGTGTGTGTGTGTGTGTGTGTGTGTGTGTGTGTGTGTGTGTGTGTGTGTGTGTGTGTGTGTGTGTGTGTGTGTGTGTGTGTGTGTGTGTGTGTGTGTGTGTGTGTGTGTGTGTGTGTGTGTGTGTGTGTGTGTGTGTGTGTGTGTGTGTGTGTGTGTGTGTGTGTGTGTGTGTGTGTGTGTGTGTGTGTGTGTGTGTGTGTGTGTGTGTGTGTGTGTGTGTGTGTGTGTGTGTGTGTGTGTGTGTGTGTGTGTGTGTGTGTGTGTGTGTGTGTGTGTGTGTGTGTGTGTGTGTGTGTGTGTGTGTGTGTGTGTGTGTGTGTGTGTGTGTGTGTGTGTGTGTGTGTGTGTGTGTGTGTGTGTGTGTGTGTGTGTGTGTGTGTGTGTGTGTGTGTGTGTGTGTGTGTGTGTGTGTGTGTGTGTGTGTGTGTGTGTGTGTGTGTGTGTGTGTGTGTGTGTGTGTGTGTGTGTGTGTGTGTGTGTGTGTGTGTGTGTGTGTGTGTGTGTGTGTGTGTGTGTGTGTGTGTGTGTGTGTGTGTGTGTGTGTGTGTGTGTGTGTGTGTGTGTGTGTGTGTGTGTGTGTGTGTGTGTGTGTGTGTGTGTGTGTGTGTGTGTGTGTGTGTGTGTGTGTGTGTGTGTGTGTGTGTGTGTGTGTGTGTGTGTGTGTGTGTGTGTGTGTGTGTGTGTGTGTGTGTGTGTGTGTGTGTGTGTGTGTGTGTGTGTGTGTGTGTGTGTGTGTGTGTGTGTGTGTGTGTGTGTGTGTGTGTGTGTGTGTGTGTGTGTGTGTGTGTGTGTGTGTGTGTGTGTGTGTGTGTGTGTGTGTGTGTGTGTGTGTGTGTGTGTGTGTGTGTGTGTGTGTGTGTGTGTGTGTGTGTGTGTGTGTGTGTGTGTGTGTGTGTGTGTGTGTGTGTGTGTGTGTGTGTGTGTGTGTGTGTGTGTGTGTGTGTGTGTGTGTGTGTGTGTGTGTGTGTGTGTGTGTGTGTGTGTGTGTGTGTGTGTGTGTGTGTGTGTGTGTGTGTGTGTGTGTGTGTGTGTGTGTGTGTGTGTGTGTGTGTGTGTGTGTGTGTGTGTGTGTGTGTGTGTGTGTGTGTGTGTGTGTGTGTGTGTGTGTGTGTGTGTGTGTGTGTGTGTGTGTGTGTGTGTGTGTGTGTGTGTGTGTGTGTGTGTGTGTGTGTGTGTGTGTGTGTGTGTGTGTGTGTGTGTGTGTGTGTGTGTGTGTGTGTGTGTGTGTGTGTGTGTGTGTGTGTGTGTGTGTGTGTGTGTGTGTGTGTGTGTGTGTGTGTGTGTGTGTGTGTGTGTGTGTGTGTGTGTGTGTGTGTGTGTGTGTGTGTGTGTGTGTGTGTGTGTGTGTGTGTGTGTGTGTGTGTGTGTGTGTGTGTGTGTGTGTGTGTGTGTGTGTGTGTGTGTGTGTGTGTGTGTGTGTGTGTGTGTGTGTGTGTGTGTGTGTGTGTGTGTGTGTGTGTGTGTGTGTGTGTGTGTGTGTGTGTGTGTGTGTGTGTGTGTGTGTGTGTGTGTGTGTGTGTGTGTGTGTGTGTGTGTGTGTGTGTGTGTGTGTGTGTGTGTGTGTGTGTGTGTGTGTGTGTGTGTGTGTGTGTGTGTGTGTGTGTGTGTGTGTGTGTGTGTGTGTGTGTGTGTGTGTGTGTGTGTGTGTGTGTGTGTGTGTGTGTGTGTGTGTGTGTGTGTGTGTGTGTGTGTGTGTGTGTGTGTGTGTGTGTGTGTGTGTGTGTGTGTGTGTGTGTGTGTGTGTGTGTGTGTGTGTGTGTGTGTGTGTGTGTGTGTGTGTGTGTGTGTGTGTGTGTGTGTGTGTGTGTGTGTGTGTGTGTGTGTGTGTGTGTGTGTGTGTGTGTGTGTGTGTGTGTGTGTGTGTGTGTGTGTGTGTGTGTGTGTGTGTGTGTGTGTGTGTGTGTGTGTGTGTGTGTGTGTGTGTGTGTGTGTGTGTGTGTGTGTGTGTGTGTGTGTGTGTGTGTGTGTGTGTGTGTGTGTGTGTGTGTGTGTGTGTGTGTGTGTGTGTGTGTGTGTGTGTGTGTGTGTGTGTGTGTGTGTGTGTGTGTGTGTGTGTGTGTGTGTGTGTGTGTGTGTGTGTGTGTGTGTGTGTGTGTGTGTGTGTGTGTGTGTGTGTGTGTGTGTGTGTGTAACAAAATTTTCGTCTGCGATAACTCTAATACTACAGTTACAAAAATTATAATTTTTTCGTATACTTCTTCGTTACATCCATGTGAAGAGCTGATTAGATTTTGGTTACAATTGGTCAACCGGAAGTACCATCATTTGAAGATTTTAACAGTTTTTCTTGAAAAAACTGTGTTAAATATAATTTTTTCACATTTGATGTTATTATAAATATTAAAGAATATTTTATTCTCTATACGATTTGACTGCATTTTATACTTAATATAAAATGGATATAGAGTTAAAAAATTATAAAGAAATTAAATTTCATAAAGTAGCCATAGCTATGGAAACAGCTACTATATTAAGAAAATTCTGATTGAAAGATGTCAGTGTCAAGTAAAATTGACATAGTATGTTTGTCTTATAATTTTACTGTAAATATAGGATCTTTTGCTTTCTGTATGGAATTTGTATAAAATACATACAACTGCTTTAGAAAGTAATGTACAAGAAATAATAATAATAAATCTTTTATTTCTGCAGATACATTACACTGTATATAGAAAATGTCACAAAATAATAATTTTCTGTATGAAATTTGCATAAAATACATGCAACTGCCGGAAGGTAATGTACAAGAAATAGAATATTTATTTTAGCAAGGAACTTTTCTTTATGAAATTTGTACAAAATACATAGAACTGACGGAAGGTAATGTGCTGGCCACATCAGATTTTTTAGGTCGGGAAAGGTTAAATTAATGTACATTAAGATGAAAAATAACAGAACAGAACAGAAACTATTCAAATTAATGTACATAAAGATGAAAAATAATGTACTACTCTTGCCCTACGGGTTGTCACCCCAATTTTTTTACTGGATATAAAAGTATATGGCTTCCTTAATATACAGTTAAAATTTGAAACAGAAACTATTTAAATTAATGTACATAAAGATGAAAAAGAATGTACTACTCTTGCCCTACGGCTTGTCACCCCAATTTTTTTACTGGATATAAAAATATATGGCCTCCTTAATATTCAGTTACAATTTGAAACAGAAACTATTTAAATTAATGTACATAAAGATGAAAAATAACAGAACAGAACAGAAACTATTTATATTTTCACGATGATGTATGCATGTGTGGATCCTCCACTCTAACTCAAATACTATTATTCGGAAAATTTTGAAACCTTGTATTTCGAACTTTTTCTGTAATGGAAAGAGCCCATTAGATTTTTGTGAAAATCGGATAACCGGAAATGGCACTTGACTGGAAGCTCAAAATAGTTTTTCTTCGAAAAATACCTTTAAATGTTATTTTTTCGATGAGGTCTCGTGGCCGCGTGCCTAAGTGTCTGGTCGCGAATCTGGGGAACCGGATTCGATACCGACCGACGCCAAATATTTCGAATTTTGCACAAAATTTACCCTTGTGGTGCACTCTCCACGCCGGCAATGAGTGCCCGTGAGGTGACGCCTGGTAAACGCCCGCACGGTACAAATACGTCATCATCATTACCGATATCTGCGAACAAAGCAGATTGGCACACCCAGCAATGGGTAATATGCCGTGATGATATATTTATTTTATTTATTTATAATGTTATAAAAATTAAAAATTAATAAATTTTCTATAGATTTGCATTAATACTCTTTCTTTCTTTATGGATGAATTTATAAAATTATCTATAATTTCAATTTCAGAGTCTACGCTTTAAACAAACAAAACGCAATTATTCAAATGAATGTAACTGACAGATAAATGTCGCTATCAAAGAACTAATCATTGCAAAATAATATTAGTAACGTTTTAAAAAGAAAAAAGTAAATAGAAGAATAGAAAAGGAATTCAATACAGTTTCAAGCATAAGTTAACATACAAGTATGTATTTAGATTAATAAAAATTAACGATTCACAAAAATGTTTAAGCTAATCCTCATTTTTGGATTAGTGAATCCCGGTATTTAAAATTTAATCTTCATTTTATTATAGCTCCCGTGGCTCAATGGTTAGAGCAACGCCTCATGTCATGAGTGTCCGGGTTCGAATCCCACTGGTTTTGTGTGAATGTGAACTCACTCTGTAATTGGGATTTAATCCTGTTGAGGAGTTTAAAAAAAGCTAGTTACTCGGATTAGATTAGACTATATTTTAAATTTTAAGAAATAAACTTTCAAAATTAGAGTAAAATTCGCTAATCCAAAACTAAGGATTAACTTAATCTTTTTTGTGACTCGGGCTGCAGATGGCGGGAGGTATTGTATTTGCCACACTAGATTTTTTTATGTGATAAAAGCAAAATTTTAAATTATATGAAAATATATAGGTGTTCAAAAATTAGAAAACAATTACTCGAACTCATTTCCGTAAATATTTGCGTCGTCATTTACAACACACCTGTGAAACAATAAAATTAAAATAGACATGAAGTTATCCTAGCCCTTGACTTTGCAGTTTTGGCTATGATTCAAAGTTCACACTTCAGCAACACTTATTTCCAGAAATATTTTTCGCAAGGCAACCAAAATACACATGTTAACACATTGTGGAACATAAAGTTAATTAAGAAATTAAATATGGTCATAAACATAATTAAAATAGTACTGTCTTCAACATATTTAGGTCAATTAAAAGTCTACAATTACATATGTTCTTTTACTTTTTAATTATTATTAATGTTACATGTGTTTAAGAAAAGAATTACAGCGTAATTCCCATGTAAATATGATTTTCATTTACATCATGCAGAACACTATTTTCAATTAAATTTTAATTTGGACAATTTTTATAAAATAATTTTTTATAAAAACATTGCATTTACTTTTCTTATAGGTCAAAATTGATTTTGAAATGTCACAATAGCTATTTGTGTATTAAGAGCGCAAAATGAGACATTGTCGATTGAGAGGCTGTTGACATTCTTTCGAAATCGACAATGTCCATTTGCGCTCAAAACACAGACAAGATTTTTTCTACAGTCGCCACAATGGGGTCCTCCACCATAACAAGCATTTATTTGTTTCAAGTACATTAAAGTGGATATCCAATGGGAGCGTTTACGCCAAACTTTTGCAGGTGGCAGTACAACTGTTCACACAATTTATTTAATATTATTTTACAGTATTTTCCATTCTTTTTGTAAATGACTGTTCTATTTAATTTTCACAGTGGCGCGGCATTTTGTTTGGTTATGTAATATACCGACAGAGCAGTTATATGTCAGATTGACGTGTGAAGGTGGTAAATGTGTAACTACAGTGCCATTAGTTCTTGACTAAACGTTTCCATCAAAAATGTAAACAAGTGACATTTGTCAACATTGTATAGATAGAAATTTGGGCAGCGAGCGTTTTTCTACTTTGTCGCGCATAAGCGGCAAAGTGACATTTTGCGTTGACAAAAGAGAGCGCAAATGGCTACTTTGTATATAGACTGTAGAAAAAATGTGTTTTTTAAAAATACGCGAATTTTAAAGTTGTAAACCTTATTAACCTTAAAAACTCAGATTGGACATTATTGTACCCAAAGACGGGTCGAGTTTCACTTTATGTGGAACCTAATAAAATTTTAACAGTCTGATTACCAAATCTACTAAGAAAAAATCTGGTGTGACCAACACAATACCTGCCACCAGTTACAGCCCGAGTCACAAAAAAGATTAAGTTAATCCTTATTTTTGGATTAGCGAATTTTAGTCTAATTTTGGCAGTTTATTTCTTATAATATAGTCTAATCTAATTCCAGTAACTACCTTTTTCGATGATAATATGAAGATTAAATTTTAAATACCGGGATAGAATTCACTATTCCAAAAATGAGGATTAGCTTAAACTTTTTTGCGAATCTTTAATTTTTATTAATCTGAATACATACCTACAAATTTACTTATGCTGGAAACTGTATTGATTCCTTTTCTATTGTTCTATTTACATTTTTAAACTTTACTATTATTAAGTTGAAAGAATTAGTTGTTTGACAGTGACATTTATCTGTCAGTTACATTCATTTGAATAACTGCATATCCAAGAAGTTTTGTTTGTTTAAAGCGTAGCCTCCGGAATGTAAATTATAGATAATTTAATAAATTTATCCACAAAATATATGTACAAAAAGTTTTAATGCAAATCTGTAAAAAATTTAATAATCTTTAATATTTATAATAACATTAATCTCGAAAAAATAACATTTAAAGGTATTTTTCGAAGAAAAACTATTTGTGCTTCTAGTATCCGGTTATCAGATTTACGCCAAAATCTAATGGGCTCTTTCCATAATATAAAAATGTCGAAATACAAGGTTTCAAATTTTTCTGAGTGATAGTATTTGAGTTAGAGTGGAGGATCCACACATACATACACACACACGTACACACATACATGCAGACATCATCGTGAAAATATTAAAATTGGATTCAAGGGATCTTAAAACGTGCTCATTTACCAATATCTCGATCTGCGTTTTTTAGCACGATCCCTATACCTCCCTTACCAAGGGTAGCGGGAGGTAAAGATACTTGGACCGTCATCTTTTTTAGCTCCTATATCTTATAACTGTTACCGTTTGTGCTTTCCTTAAATATACCATTTGAAAGCCCCATTGGGAGGAATAGGTACAGGTATAGTGTGTTCAAAAAAATTCCTAACTCGGAGTAGGCTATGAACAGAGAAACGTGTGTCTGAGCATTATTCAATTCAAAAGTCAAGTTGTCAAAATTGATCTTGAAATGTAATTTTAAAAAGAAAAGACAATAAAGAAGGATATAGTATATCGACATTCGCAGTTTTCTAATTTGTTTCCATTTCTAAAATAAGATACAGGAAGAAAAGCTTTGATTTCTTTACAAAACATTTTTGACAATATCTTATGTCAAATTGACATGTAATTAATTGACATACGTTTCTTTGTACATAGCCTACTCCGAGTTCGGAATTTTTTTGAACACACTGTAGATAATGGATTTTCATCCTTTTCCCCCTAGCTCTTCAAATGTTTCAGATCACTTACATATTTAGTAACTATGGTTGAAATATATAGTTAATAGAACGAATAATGATTAATAGTCTTCGAAAAGTAATAATTCCAGTCATGACAAATCATCTTCCCATGAAAACTGCATGACAAATTCGTCCACGCACTACGAACTGTATAATCGTAAAACAAAACCACCACTCCGTCAATAACTCACATCAGAAATAACCTGAAATTTGAAAAGACCGCGCTAATTATTCCAAAGCCACCGGATGTTGACAAAAACAAAACAACCGCGCGTTGCACTTGTCCCATCCGACGATAGAATCTCACTGGCTCAAGACATAATCAGAGTACGTTGGATGCGGTTACGCACCATTTATTAACCAAAATAGAATGCCGTAGCGGATATCGTCATCACAGCACGCAACCTGTCTAAGAACCGCCACCGCAGCATGGAAACCTAAACGTAAACGCTTTGCATTATATGTCCCGAGGATTTATGGTCATGTTCTATATTACTTTGCCCCTGGAAGCCTACAGATTTTTCTTCCTTGTAGCTTCATTATAAATAGAAATATTTTAGCAGAAATTACGCGACAAGGAAGTCACTTGCTCCTTCCTGGGAAGTTAAATATTTTAAAACAAATTTATTTGGAGAAAATATTACAAAAAGTTTTGTAGGTTTAACTCATACAGAGAGCGGCAGAATACTCTCCTTAGTTTTAAAAGTCTGGTGTGGCCAACACAATACCTCCCGCCATTTACAGCCCGAGTCACAAAAAAGATTAAGTTAATCCTTATTTTTGAATTAGCGAATTTTACTCTAATCTTGACAGTTTATTTCTTAAAATATAGTCTAATCTAATCCAAGTAATTAACTTTTTTGTAAGCCCCTGAACAGGATTAAATCACAATTACAGAGTGGGTTCACATTCACACATATCCATGCCTTAGTGGGATTCGAACCCAGAACCCCGAGGGCACTCATGACATGAGACGTTGCTCTAACCATTGAGCCACAGGAGCTATAATAAAATAAAGATTAAATTTTAAATACCGGAATACAATAGAATTCACTAATCCAAAAACATTTTTGTGAATCATTAATTTTTATTAATCTAAATACATACCTACATATTTACTTAAACTGTATGGAATTCCTTTTCTATTGTTCTATTTACTTTTTTCTTTTTAAAACGTTACTAATATTATTTTGAAATGATTAGTTCTTTGCTAGTGACATTTATCTGTCAGTTACATATATTTGAATAACTGTGTTTTTAATAAATTTATCCATAAAATATATAGAAAAAATATTAATGCAAATATATAGAAAATTTAATAATCTTTAATCTCGAAAAAATAACATTTAAAGGTATTTTTCGAGGAAAAACTATTTTGAACTTCTAGTAAAGTGCCATTTGCGGTTATCCGATTTTCACCAAAATCTAATGGGCTCTTTCCATTACAGAAAAAGTTTGGAATACAAGGTTTCAAAATTTTCTGAATGATAGAGTATTTGAGTTAGACTGGAGGATCCACACATACATACATACAGAGATCATCGTGAAAATGTTAAAATTGGATACTAGGGACCTTAAAACGTGGTCATTTACCAAAATCTCGATATGTGATTTTTAGCACGATCCCTATACCTCCCTTACCAAGGGTAGCGGGAGGTAAAAAAGTATTGTGAAGCGAATAGAGGTCGTAAAAGGGTGGGGGTGAGTGTCACAGCGCCCAAACTTTACTGCGTCTAAATGGTGCCTCACCACCAATGGGGGTATTTACCATAAACGACTTTAGTGTTTGCAATAGTAAAATTCATTAGTTCACATCTAAATAATGTAAGCAAATACTTAAAATTTAATCAAATAAATTTCTTAATATATTTTATTAATTTCCGAAAACTGTTATTTTAGTTATCTATAGATTGTCCTTGAAGTCTGTGACGTCACAATCACAGACATCAGTAAGAGACGGAAAAGAGAGAGACATGATTAGTTTTGACGTTTGGAAGACACATGTTTAGCAACTCAGCTGTGGCAGAGAGATTAGTTTATTTATTGTGACGAAAGAGATTTGTGCTCTTCTCGCCAGTGTTTTATAATACAATACGTAATACGTAATTGTTTTGTACCTGGTTGTTTTAATAATTCTGAGGATACGCCTAAGAAAATATTTTTTCACGTTCCAAGTAAACATACAATTAGTAAAATGTGGTTTGAGGCAGTGTACGGTCCATGTGATGACAATGAAATTACCAAAACCAGAACATTGTATTGTTGTGAAAATCATTTTGATGTAGGTATATTTATAAAATAATAATTATAAACATTTACAGCAAACTTTTTGTACATTCTCCAGTTGGAAACCAATGCTGAAAATTAGACATATTTTAAATTGATTGAAGAGTCCCAGCTTTCGTTATTGGTATAATCAGGGTCCATTTCGACACAATTTCGACTCAAGCAATTACAAACACTGATACCATACCATGTGGTTGACAATGGCAGCAGCTGTTATTATTTGAAACTTCTTGTTTAGAGTATACAGGTTCGGGTTTCGTCGGATAATTCCGTCATTAATGTCATTCCGTGAATTCTACGTCATCAGAAAGGAATTCAAGCAATACATACAATTTTTAAAAACTAATTTCTCAGTTATTACAATTATTTTTAATAATTCTTTTGAGTTGAATTCACATTCTGAAATTTATTTACATGTTAATAAATTTCAGAATGTGAATTCAACTCAAAGAATTATTATAAACTCAGCTTTCATATATAATTTTATATTTGAATTTAATTAAATTTTATTTATTTTCACGACATATTGAAATGCAGCAAGTCCAAGCAATATTTTTATTTATTCGTAATATTATTTGCGATTTAAAATGCATGAAAATTAATTAATTGCCATACGTATAAATTTATAATTAAATTTTATCATCAGATTTTACAATACATATTTCAATATATTGGTACCACAAATTAAAAGCATTTTATTGGAAATAATTTATATAAATTGTAGATGGGGGATTAAGGATTTAATAAATGGACCAATAATTTGTTAATGGAATATTTTAAATTAAAAATTTCCCAATATCAAGAAATATTTACATTTGTATTGCAAAATTATTGTTTTTTTTAAACGTCGTAGAAATGGTATTTTTGTGACTTGATTCACAAGGAAGAAGTTTCATTTCTACGCCTCTGACGTAGAAATAAAATAAATAAATATCCATAGAAACTACATAGAGTTAGCGAATAAAAAGAAAAGTAGTGCGTTTGAAAAAAAAATAATGTGTCATTCGGAATAAAAGTGTCTTAGTGTGCCTCGCATGCAATTGTCCGACTCGCTTCCCTCGTCGTGCAAACTTCCATGCTCGCCACACAAAGTTTCACTTTTATTCCTAATAACCCAATATACTATTTTTTTATTAACAAAAAAATAAAGAAAATATATGTATTGTACATAATTTATATTAAAATATCCCATAGATTTTGCAAATATATGTGAGAATTATTTTGTAGTGAGACATGAATATATGTATATGTATTTAATAGTTATTTGTATATCAAGCGCGAAATCACTCTTTAGCGTACCGAGAGAAAAATTGTCGCCGAGGCCGCTTGCGGCCGAGGCAAGACAATCTCGACGGTGCTAAAGGATTTCGCGGACAAGGTGTACACAATATTTTTTTTGTGCAACCGGACGCGAAATAAGCATTTCGCAGCCGCAATACAGGCCGCGAAATTAAATTTCGCAACCGTTGTTATGGCAACGGCCGCGAAATTCATTTCGCGGACGTTGTCATGGTAGCGGCCGCGAAATTAGGTAAATAATCACTTTGACACTTGAAAATTGCATGGTTTTGTTTATCAAATGTTAATCCCATAGCCACCGTGACAGCTAACTTTCTATATACAATGAAACTGTTTAAAATTAATAAAATTTGTAATTACATATTTTTTACGGTTGCACAAAAAATATTGTGTACACCTTGTCCGCGAAATCCTTTAGCACCCTCGAGATTGTCTTGCCTCGGCCGCAAGCGGCCTCGGCGACAATTTTTCTCTCGGTACGCTAAAGAGTGATTTCGCGGCCTTGATATACAAATAACTATTGTGTAACCGTAAAAAATATGTAATTAAAACAGGTTCATTGTAAATAGAAAGTTAGCTTTCAAGGTGGCTAGGGGATTGATATATGATAAACCAAACTATGCAATTTTCAAGTGTCAAAGTGATTGTTTACCTAATTTCGCGGCCGCTACCATGACAACGCTCGCGAAATCCAATTTCGCGGTCTGTATTGCGGTTGCGAAATGCTTATTTCGCGTCCGGTTGCACGAAACAATATTTTTCGTTTATGCGTACAACCAGGTAAAATATCTGGCGAGAGGTTATGTGTTGGCCACATCAGATTTTTAATTTTTACTTCCTTGTACGAAGTAAAGGAAGTATTGTAATCGCGAAAAATTTCGGTTTTCAGATTTCAACGGAAATATCCATTTTGACCATCCCTGAATCCATTCTAACTAATTTCGTCGTGACGTCTGTACGTACGTACGTAGCTCGCATAACTCAAAAACAGTAAGCCGTAATTGAGATTTTGTATTTAGGACTGCTATAACATCTAGTTGTGCACCTCCCTTTTTCGTCATTACATAATTTTCAGAAATGGTACTTTATTTGAAGCTTGCAATAGATTTTAATGAAAAACTATATTAAAATATAATCCAAAACTTTTCAAATTTGGTATATAAGACGTTTATGTCAATTGGAATAACAGTAGATTATGGTTAAAACAGGCTAACCGGAAGTGATATATTACCTGAAGTTATTAACAGTTTTTCTTGAATAAAAAGATTTCATTTTGATTTTAGTAATAAATGCTACAAATAAGAGTTTTAGAGAATTAAATTATGTGTCTAGCTCATCAAGTATTATTACATTAACACTTTGTATAAGCGAGATATGTAAATTTAAAACTTATATACTTTTTGGTTTTCATAATGAAGCTTGCTATGGATTAGGACAAAAAGTAAAAAAAAAATATAAATAGATGTTAATGTCAAATTACGTCAAATACGTGCAATTTTATAATTAAGTCTATACTTCATATTAGTCTTGCGTACAAGGAAGTCATGTGGTGTCCACATCAGATTTAAGCTCGTCCTGGGACCTACACGCCGTTTTCGATCGACAAATTGTTGAAAACAATTATGTTATTGTTTCGAAGTGCTTCGTATTTCATTACAACTCCTCGTCATTAATGTATCATTTATTTTATAGTAATTTTATTTGATCTTTTGAAAAAGATATTGTTCATCATTACCAACATATACTATGATCAGTTTAAATGAACAATGTTCTACCAACAAAACAATGTTTTAATCAAGCCTATATCCCTATTAATTTTTCAATCAACTAGTTCGGTATTAATTACGCGTGCATATAGCCATATAACCAAAATTCAATAGGCTTTAACTATCCTATTCTCCATTGGCCCAATTTCTGACATTGTTCATTCCTGGATAACAATAGCCCCGAACCCATTGAGCTCATCTCCGTTGCCGCGACATTATCAGGCCGTTGCCGTTGGTCGCGTCACATATTCCACGGGTTACATGATGCCAAAACGTCCAAATTGCTACAGAAGGTGCTCTGTTCTAGAGAGATAGCCAGGGGTGATTACCTGCCCTACAAGTATAAGGGTATTGTTGTTGTTGCTATTGCTATTGGATGGTGGTCAATAGTATTGTTTTCAGAGGGTCAAGCGGATAATACAAGGGTGCTTCAATAACTAACAACAAATTCAATATTGTGCGATGTACATTGCAACTAGAGATAAAATTAGTACTCGTATATCATTTTGACCTTTTCATCGTTCGTCTCTACCCATTCGTACACTCTTCGCTCATCAATACAGATAGCTCCATATTGTTCGCTACAAAAATTTGATAATATATATATATATATATATATATATATATATATATATATATATATATATATATATACAGGGTGTTAATAAAAAAACTTTACACACTTTAGCAGGTGATAGTAGAGATGAAAATAAGAAAAAAATTCTAATACACTTAGGTCCAATACTCATTGGTTTTCGAGATATGGAATTTTTAAATTTTTATTTACACCTCTTATGAATGCGATATCGCGTTATCTGCGATAAACGAACAATCGCAGAATACAGGTCAATCAACATTTTGTAGCAAGTCTAACGGTGAAATTACTTATTGCTATTTAAGTTAGTCTTATTTTTGCAATGGTTCAATTTACATGTGTGGAGTACGCCGATATGCATTTATGTTATGGCGAAGCTCATCGAAATTCGCGAGAAGCTAGACGAATTTATCAGAAGAACTTTGGCAGCGAATTGTAGACGCCTGCCAACAACTAAGGACTCTAAGTGTTTACGATCAAGTGCGTGAGTCTCTTCGACGACGGCTGCAACTTTGTTTACAAGAGCAAGGACGACAGTTTGAACATCTGCGATAACTTTAGAGTGCGCTAAATGCGTTGTTTGTTGTAGTTTTTTTTTGTAAAAGCTCTATCTCGAAAACCATGAGTATTGGACCTAAGTGTATTAGAATTTTTTTCTTGTTTTCATCTCTACTATCACCTGCTAAAGTCTGTAAAGTTTTTTTATTAACACCCTGTATATATATACAGGGTGTTTCAGGACTAGTGTAACAAGCTTTAACAGCTTATTCCTGAGGTCATATTGAGCCAAAAATGTCATATGAACATAGATCCTATTCCTTCTAGTTACCAAAATACAAGAGGTTGAAGTTCTATAAATAACACGAATTTTTTTAATTTTTGTAATCAAGGTACTTTCGGAAAACAAGAGTTATATTGGAAAGTCATACCTTATTTGAATATATATATATATATATATATATATATATATATATATATATATATATATATATATATATATATATATATATATATATATATATATATATATAAAGAGTGTAAATGAAATAAGTACATTAAATTTAACCAGTAATGTAAAGTATCATTCACAACAAAAAAATTAACGTAGCGGTAGAATTAGTGGCAGTGGTAGTGTGGTGGTAGTGGCCTGGGTAAAAGATTGAATGCGTTTTAGCAAATGTATTCGTTCACAACCAAAAATTAAGAAAATTAGTAGTAGTGCAGTGGCAATAGCAGCGGTAGGGGTTTGCAAACTCCAAACTTCTACGTTGCCACTACGCTACCGCTTAATTTTTTTGACAGTTTTGACGTTTATTGACATCTGATGTCTGATTTCATCAGATAAAATGAGCAATAGAAAGAGGATCATTTTGTGGTGTACCTCAGACGTTGCGCTATATAAACAAACAGACTTATTAATAAACTTTCCACAATTAAAAGTGAACACGTAATTTACCATTTTCGCTTATTTCAAAGGCAATTTGTGCCCACGCATTTTCTTTTTTGAAATAATTTTAAATTCCCCTAATCTCCTCGCTTATCTCACACAATGGAGTGCTTGTGGATAAGTGTAATTAATAAGTCATCATCTATGTCAGTTGCTTTTTGTGCAAAAATAAAATGACAGCTATAACTGTCAACCTTGCACCCTAGTAATTTATAATAAAAAATTCCTAGAAACTATAATTTCAATAATTTTTCATTGTGAACGGAAATAATTTTTACTATAAATTTCTTACGCTACCGATGCCACTAATTCTTACACTACCGCTAATTTTTTTATTCCGAATGGGCCTTTACTCGTCGAGAGCAACAATATTCTCGAAATCGCATATTTTTTTAGTATTTTTCAACAGATATGAAAAATTTTGTTTTAGCAATTGACAGTCCTGTCATTTGTTACAATTAAATTTTGACATTAGTAATAAACTTGTTTATAAGGTAAAGTTCTGTCAAAATGCTTACGTTTACGAATAACGAGTACACAGACAATGTAATTAATTACCTATGGTTTATTTATTTATTAGTATCTGTACTACACTTTACTTTGTTATTGACATAAAGACACTGCCATGGAGTTGCCAACGCATTTAGACGGAGCGTTTTCCAAATTCTGTTCCTAATATTCACATATTTGTAAATCTTGTACATCTTATCACAGTGCGGAGTGTCACATATGATAATTTTAAAAAAGCAACAGTTATCCACACCATGTGCAAAAAGTTCAAGGTTTTCAGCACACAGCAGATTTCAAAATTTGCTGATACTGATCACTGATGAGGCTGGGTTTACTAAAGAAGGTGTCTTTAGTGCAGAATACACATAACGACAGACAAAAATCATCATAATGTAAAATTTTTCATTAAATTAAAAAATGTTTGGGCAGTAACAATAAATGAACGACTAATTGGTACTCATATACCTACCTCGTTTAACAGGACAAGAGTTTTTACTTACATTTTTGAATAACGTATTTAAACTATTATGATTTGTCGACGATAAACGATAACTGATAACCTCAGACTAAACATAATTAGACGCCGCATTGCCTATACTGCGCAATGGTTTGTTGTGATGCCATTCCTTCCACGGGTCAGGGGTTAGGTGAGGTTAGGAGGGAATGCGGCGTTTATTTTGTACAGCGTGTTGCCTGCCTAGTTTGTTATTATTATTCTACGTTCAAATAAGGTTCGAATGTGATTTTGTAAGGTTAGGTGCGGTGAAGTTTACGTTTTATGTATATTTTTTATTTAAACCGTAAATGATTCAGCATGTTTAGTCTGAGCTGATAACTCATCTCATAACCTCATAACTATGCTCTTCCTCTATTCACAGATGTTTCGAAGTTTGTTTTAATACACAATTTTATAATTTTGTTACCCAAAATTTAAATTTCTTTATTTTAAAAATTGTACTATTACGAATTTATTAATAATAAATATGTTTTCCGTTGATCGTTTATTAATTACTGTGTCTGCAAGAAAGCAAACACGAGCCGACAATTTTTGTGCCGTTTGAATCGAACTTAAATTCAGACAGCAGATGGCAGCAGCGATCAAATGATTATATATAAACTGTAAATTCTTAATCTAATTAACAATATCAATCAATCGGCTTTTACATCGATCTACAATCTTTCACACTCAAACTAAAATACTAACGAAAAATTCCAGAGCTAAAAAAATTACGTAGTAGTTGCTACGCCGGACTATTACACATGCAAAGAACTCAAGCCCGGATTAGCATTTCTTTACGCCCTAGGCCAAAATTCATGACTGCACCCCCCTCTCCCTCTCAATATACGGAGTTTTAATAATGCTTGATTTCATTAAATTCTTGTTCTATATCGGTGCCTTTATGAGTCTATAAACGTACTGACAACATGTTAAGAAGATCTATAAACGTACTGTTTTTCGAATTTTTCGTTTTCTAGAGGTGGTATGACTTACTGCTTTTAAAACCGATACATAAATGATATATCAATATCAAATTGTTGACAGTCAACAAAGAATTTTCATCCCTGAAGTTCAATTTGTTAGAGGGAAGTGCTACCAACGTAACTAATTTTACAAGTCGCATTTATTAGAAATCTAATAGAATTATAAAATTACCCCAATAGAAAAAAATATATAAAAACTGTGACCGCACTCGCCCTTTATAAAACTCACCGCGAAGCGGCTCGTTTGCCAAAGTTGGACTCGTGGGTTAACAGATTGCCTTATGAAATTTGTTTTCAATATACCTATTATTATCAGTCATCAAAGCTACATTTACCATCTTTTTATAACTAGCTAAAGATACCACTTTTATTTTGCTACTCTATCTCTCAAATGAAACGCATGTAAACAATAATTTTGGACTTATTAGATGCAGTTTTTAATTGTGAACAGGTTTACAGTATTACAGTCATGAAAATTTTACCATTGTAGTTGCTAAGATTAATAAGTAGATGCCCGGTATATAAATATTAAAATTATTTAAAATCTTCCACAACTGTCATAGCTCAACAGGATTTACCAATCACTCTACTATACTGATTTTATATAATTAAAGCAAATGTGACTGTTTACGTCGTCTAGTAGCGGTGGTGCCAAATATTATGAGCTATGAAATGCGCAGATCAAGAAGAGAGACAGCTTGAGAAATGTCAGACAATACGGGAGAGAGAAAGAGAAAGAAAGAAAGAAAGAGTTTTGCTTTCTTCGCAACAGCTCTTGAGATTTGGCTCGGCTATAACTGCAGGCACTTCTCTCTTTCCGTTCTCTCATTTATCCAACTACTCGATGTGCGCCTCTCCGTGCCTGCGCCCTAGGCCATGGCCTAGGTTGGCCTTATGGGTAATCCGGGCCTGAAAGAACTAAATTAGAAATTAAGAAGAAATTTAGAGAAATTCAAAATCTACCAGACGTAACCTTTTGGGCTCTGAAAGAAAGCACCATAGTCGCATTTTTCAGGCAACATAAATATTAATGAGATTCAATTTACTGTGAAATATTTTGTACTTTTCCAGTTTGCCACAATATTCAATATAATCCCAATTTCTTTATAAGTGCATTAAAAGTTCATGAACTCCTAAATGTACTTTTAATCCATGTTCGAATTAATTAAGAAGTATATTTATAAACCCAGAAGTTTTGGAAATTTCCGGAGAAAGTAATCAAGATTCTTCCCTTGCTCGACTGTGGTAGTTCACTTAGACTTACAGCTTCTGGTGCACGGTGTAATAATTATCGTCGAACCCTGGTAATGTATTCGCGAGGTAATCGGCCCTGTGAGTTACATACTACACTTGCGTCAGTAAATCAGAAGGAGACTGTATTAGCGATTCGATTACTGTAACTGGTATGCAATGTTGTAATCCTTTAAAAATACACTTGAATGCAAGAATTTTTTTGTTGAAAAATGTCTTTTATAAATATGCTAACATAAGGATACTTTGAATTTGGATTTTTACTATAGCTACCTACTTTCAGACAATTTCTAAGGGTTGAATTTTTGTATTTTTCTTTGGAAACTTATTAAAAATATCTCTTTTTACCTCTCGCTAAGAGAGGTATTGAATTCATGCTAAAAAATGCATATCCAGATTTTAGTGAATAAGCACTTTTTAAAGTCCCTAGAATCCGATTATAACATTTTTACGATAATGTTCGTGTATGTGTGTGTGTGTGTGTGTGTGTGTGTGTGTGTGTGTGCGTGTGCGTGTGCGTGTGCCTGTGCGTTTACGTGTGCGTGTGCGTATATTTGTGTGTGTGTGTGTGTGTGTGTGTGTGTGTGTGTGTATGTGTGTGTGTATGTGTGGATGTGTGTGTGGATTTCTCAAATACTATAAGGCTTAAGACATTTTTAACTATGGATTCCTCAATCTAACAATAATGGGAACAGTTGATTAAGTTTGGTAACAATTGGAAAACCGGAAGTAGTAGTTACAAGAAAAAAATCATCTAAATATTATTTATCGAAAATTTATATAAATACTTATATTAAAAAACGTTAAACTCTTTATTCGATAAATATAAATTCATTATTATATCTCCTATAGATTTAGAGATAAAGAAATGCATATAAAATAATTTGATATAAAATTCTCAGATCAAACTACTTCATGACAAAAAATTCAAATTTTTGTAATTAACACATAAGTGCCACTGTCAAAAACATTTGTATGTCACTGTCAAAAATATTTGTACATCATTATGAAGATTATGAAAATAAAAAAAAGTCAACAACGCAAAAGAATATACGCAAAAATCTAATGTGGCCAGCATATAACCTCTCGCCAGATATTTTACCTGGTTGTAGGCATAAAACGAAATTTTTTTTTAAATACAAATACATATATTGATGTCTCACTACAAAATAATTCTCACATATATTTGCAAAATCTATGGGATATTATAATATAAATTATGTACAATACATACATTTTCTTTATATTCAATATCCTGATTTTTTTCTACTTTCCTTTTCTTTTTCTTTATATTCGTCATTTTTCGCAAATTCCTTTTATATTCTTTTGCGTTGTTGACTTTTTATTTATTTTCATAATCTTCATAATGATGTACAAATATTTTTGACAGTGGCATACAAATATTTTCGACCGTGACATTTATGTGTCAATTACAAACATTTGAATTTCTTGCCTTGAAGTAGTTTGAATTTTTACATCAAATTATTTTATATGCATTTCTTTATCTCTAAATCTATAGAAGATTTAATAATAAATTTATATTTATCGAATAAAGAATTTACTGTTCTTTAATATAAGTATTAACATAAATTTTCGATAAATAATATTTAGATGATTTTTTCTTGTAACTACTACTTCCGGTTGTCCAATTGTTACCAAAACTTAATCAACTCTTCCCATTATTGTTAGATTGAGGAATCCGTAGTTAAAAATGTCTTAAGTCTTATAGTATTTGAGAAATCGTGGATCCAACATTCACACACACATACGGACATCATCGTAAAAATGTTATATTCGGATTCTAGGGACCTTAAAACGTGCTTATTCACTATAATCTGGATATGCGATTTTTAGCATAAATTTAATACCTCTCTTAGCGAGAGGTAAAAAAAGAATATAATAGGAATTTGCGAAAAAATGACGTATATAAAGAAAAAGAAAAGGAAAGTAGAAACAGAAAATTTCAAGATATTGAATATAAAAAATGCATGTATTGTACATAATTTATATTAAAATATCCTATAGATTTTGCAAATATATGTGAGAATTATTTTGTAGTGAGACATGAATATATGTATTTGTATTTAAAAATATTTTTTGTTTCATGCGTACAACCAGGTAAAATATCTGGCGAGAGGTTCTTCTATGCTGGCCACATCAGAGTTATATATATATATATATATATATATATATATATATATATATATATATATATATATATATATATATATATATATATATATACATATAGGGAACCCCTGATAATATTTTCTTTGGAAATTATAAAGAAAATGACTTAAAAGGTATTGAACAAATAATAGAGCAATTGTGAATAAAAGTGAAAATTCAAACCATTAACTATAATATTCAAACAGTGTTAAAATATGTCAACATTATAATTGAATCTAAATATTTATTTTCATGCCTGATCTACTTTCATACTAACAATTTATAGATTTAAGCTTTTGTCAGTATTTTATCTGAAATGTTATCAAGTTCGTTTTAAATGCAGTCGACAAAGGAATTCACTTAACCTATTTTTTCGAAAAAACCTCACAATAAAAACTATTAATACGTGTATATTCACATTCTTGCTCGTAAATGGGTCTTTACTCTACTGGTTTTATGTCAATGCTCTTTTGTTTAATACAATAATTCTGTAGAGTGAATAGAGGAATATATCCTTGTTGCTCATTTTACGCTGACAAACAATAATTTCAATTTAAAGCTCGTATTTTAAAGAACATTTACCTTTAACAAAACATGTGTTTAACAATAAAACGGAATTGCGTTCTCTGCTGCATTTTCGAGTTAGAATCATTAGTGGAAGTATAAAATGAGGACTGTATAATTTAATTTTATTTGTTAATTTATATTCGAACATTAGAGATATTTATCTGTTTCATTTTACTATTTACTAGCTATAATTATTATTTGGATCATTAAATACTTTTGTACATTGAAGCTATTTTAAAAATACTTAAGGTATTATATGCAATAAGTTGTATGTATAATATAAAGATAATCGATTTATGACAAAATAATAACTATTATTATATCTATTATGCATTTTAATATTTATTTTGTAATAATACATTAGTATCAGTCTATCTTTTTAAATATTAATATATTAACGAATAATTTTATTGAAACGTATTACGATATATAAGTGCATTAAATTTAACCAGTAATGTAACTCTTCGAGAGCAACAATTTTTCTTCAAAATTTTTTTTCTAAGTCTTCTACATTTTGTGTTAAAATTCTTTAAAAATTTGTTTAAATTTCGTTACCCGCCACTGGCAAGATCTCTGCGGCCCTCAGCTGTCGGAATCAAAGTTCCACGTACACAGCACAAAAATTGTCGGGTGGTGGTTGCATACTTGTAAATGTAGTAATTAATATACGATCAACGGAAAACATATTTATTATTAATAAATTCGTAATAGTACAATTTTTAAAATAAAGAAAATTAAAATTTGGAGGTGAATAGAGTAAGCGCGTGGGAAGTGCATACTAGTGATGGAGGTTATGAAATGAATCTTCATGTGTCAACACGGCAAATCATAATAGTTTAAATACGTTATTCAAAAAATGTATGTACATACTTTTGTCCATTTAAACGAGGTGGGATTATATGAGGACCAATGACTCATCAATTTATTCCCGCCTAAACAATTAATGATATTTTTTGTTGAAAATTGTGTTTCCTTCTTACAGTATGAGGATTTTTGTGACCAGATAAGTGTATTGTGCATTATTAAAGACACTTTCTCTAATATATCCAGCCCTATCAGTGAACAATACAACTCATTCGCAAAATTGAAATGCTGGAAACAATGAAATTTTTGCACATGGTATGGAAGTAACTGTTGCTCTTTTAAAATATTCCAAATTGTCATATGTGACACATCAAACTGTAACAATCTGGAAGATATTGTATGTGGTACAACATAAATTTACGAATATTACGAAGAGGATGATTTTCGTGTATCTTCGTTGACCTTGAGAACTTCACCATAGGTAATTATAATGTCTGTGTATCCGCTAATCATAAAAATAAGCATTTTGCCAGAATTTTACTTTATGAACAAGTTTATTACTAATGTTAAAATTTAATTGCAACATCTGACAGGACTGTCAATTACTAAAACAAAATTTGTATTGCTACTGCATTCAATTATTACAAAAATATTTGGAACGACTCGTCAATTTACGGGGTGGTAAAAATGCTAAAAAAATATGCGATTTCGAGAAAAAGTTATTAAGAAATATTGTTGCTCTCGACGAGTTATATTACTGGTTAAATTTAATGCACTTATTTCATTTACACCCTGTATATATATATATATATATATATATATATATATATATATATATATATATATATATATATATATATATATATATATATTGATATTCAAATTAGAACAAAGCAAATATATAAGTAATCCTTACTACTAAAAGAGTAGATTTATTATAGTTATATATATATATATATATATATATATATTGAACACCTCTACAGCCTGAATGGTGCGAGCGATTTTCGCGAAATTTGCACCAAGTTGTAGGAAATGATTGTCTCGAGTGCCTTTGTAATAGGTTAAATTTCTGTAGGAAGCATAGTTTTCGAGTAAAAAATTCTTAAACGTTGAAAATTGGATTATTGAAACAATCGATCGAAGAGTGCATGTAAAAATTTAAGAAAAAAACGCTATCATGTGTCACGTTTGGCATGTTAATGTCAATGATGACAAATTATAAACGTCGTATGGGTTGTCGATCTTTTCAATGCTAAATATAAATAAATAATGTGTAAAACTTAAGAAAATAATATGAATTAAACGATGTAGGTATATGTCAGACACACACACATACACACAGACATCATCGTGAATATGTTAAAATTGGATTCTAGGGACCCTAAACGTGGCCATTTACCAAAATCTCGACATGCGATTTTCAGCAAGATCCCTATACCTCCCTTACCAAGGGTAGCGGGAGGTAAAAATGCTCAGAATACCTATAATATTATTTAGCTGAATAAAAACTCCCTTAAAATACAGCTCATTAACAACATCTGTATTCGCGGGTTAATATTGCATCCCTGGCAAACCCCCAGCGGACCGCACTGGCCTAGCACTAATTACTAATTTTGATTACAACACACACGCTTTTATAAGCACAATAACACTAAACCCTGATTTACGCTACCCTTAAATCATAAAAGCAATTCCGCCGTATAATAATATGCACAACTCGTGTACTGTGTGCAGTGGCATTTCTAGCATGCTTGCTGGTTGTTTTCCCAGGTATTACATACATACGTTCAATCAATACCCCGTTCGAAGGATTTCAAGTAAATTTTGTTCAGAGATTAGATCAGAACAGGTGGATTTACTACGGGAAATTAGAGCAACTTCTAATGAGAAAATCATACGAGGTATCAAGAAGTTTAATCATAGTTTCTGATGCAAAAATGATAACGTACGTTCGTAGGTAATCAATTTGTATCTT
This sequence comes from Harpalus rubripes, assembly GCA_963082715.1. Taxonomy (NCBI): domain Eukaryota; kingdom Metazoa; phylum Arthropoda; class Insecta; order Coleoptera; family Carabidae; genus Harpalus; species Harpalus rubripes. The sequence goes on from OY720454.1 coordinate 61,851,359, forward strand.
GGTTAGATAAATTTATTTATAAGATTATTTTTTGACGTCTCTTACAACTAATGAAATGTTCCATTTTGTGTCACGTGTCTGCATTTTAACCAATCCTGTCATTATTATACTGAGAATAAAGCTCTAGAGATTAGTCCCGGGAATAATAACTGTAGCTTTTGTTTTTATTGACATATGTCAAAAAGGCCAATTTCGTGCCATTTCTGATAGAAATACCATAATTAGTAATTATATCTTTTGATTATTTTGCATTGACTATTTCACTCATAAATATATAAACCAATCCAAATTTAGGTTTCTATCTAGTTACCAAGTTTCATTTCGACAAAACACCGTCACAAAAATTTTTTCGCACCCTTTAAGCCAATAAAATGTATTTTTACAAGTAAGTGAGTTTTGATAAGCGAAAATTTTTTGACGTTTTAGAAACATATTGTTTACATACCTGTCAAAGTCTGTATATTTTCAGTGCTATCATTTTTTATTAAAAACCAGTCGATTCGGACAGGAAGCTATTTAAAACGCTGAAAAAGCAAACTGAAATATAATACCACTAAACATAATAAAACTTACAAAATTTTTGTCAAGAAAAAAATTATATAAATGATTACCTGATTTTTATTTTGGAAATAGTCATCCGAATACCATTCGTGGTTAAATTTTATCCTGGAAAAACTTTCCTATTGTTTTACTAGAGCCTGTTGTCAATTTATCTCGTGACATTGATCAAAAATCACTCGTTTGACAACTCGTGATTTTTTGTCAATGTCAATAAATTGCTAGGCAACCGGCTCTCGTAACAATCTGAAAATTTTTCCGGCAAAAATTTATCACTTATGATATTATATATGACAAAATAAAGATCCGCATGACAAAACATTAAATGTCACTACTTGCCACAATAACAATAACTCCTGTAGGGGAATAATATCCATATTTTTTTCCAGAAGCAAATTGGTATACCTACTTGTCTTTCAATTTTGATATCATGCCATAGAAATGAGTTTTACTCTCAGTTATGGAAAATGTCCCTTTTCTAAACTCCCTAGTATTATAATAATAAATCAGTGTTAGTTAAACTAACCTTAGGCTTGTACCCACATTAGTATTCAAATCGCATTATGCTATAATAATATCAACTGGAATAATGATCAACAATATTCACGCGATATATTCAAAGCTATGAGCAATATCTTTACTCTCCAGCATAATTCATAATTATGCGTAAGTTACAGTCACCAGATATTCATGTCCACATAAATTAATATTAGTCGTGAGATAATAATAACACACGCACGGTACACTAGACCAGAATTACTATAAATCACGCCTTGTCAACAAATTACTAACATATTAATTATATTTGATATTCTGTTCTGTTGCACAAATTATCATTCCATTGTGTGCAGTACAAAGCTCTATCTTCTATTATACAGTTCGATAAATATTAACAAACGTATCGTATTGCATACATGACTTATACACATGCTCTTATGAAGTACATACAAGTAAAACAATGCATCATTTTCAATTTATTCTAATTATATCAGATAATCTACTCTACTTTGCCAAGGCATTTGATCGTATTGATCATAATATATTACTTATAAAATTAAATACGATTGGTTTGTCACCTGCTTTATTGGAACTTTTATCATCATATGTAACAGAGCGTCAACTAATAGTTTCTTATCTTGGCATTAACTACTCTATGTTTGAAGCTTCTTCGGGCAACCTGGGGCCCCTTTTATTTCTCATGTTTATAAATGATATTGAAAAATGTTTTGAGTGTGAAATATTGCTCTTTGCGGATGATATGAAGATATTTAAAACAATTTCAGAACCTTCTGATTGTATATCACTTCAGGAGAACCTTTATAAATTGGAGCATTGGTGTAAACTAAATAAGCTGGAATTGAACATTAATAAATGTAAAACTCTTTCTTTTACTAGAAAGCATTCCACTATTTGCTTTGAATATAAACTAAATAACTCCATATTAGGCCGTTGTGAGGAAATAAAAGATCTAGGTGTAATCTTTGATAAGAAACTAAACTTTAACAAACATAAAGATAGTACAGTTTCTTCAGCTTATAAATCATTAGGATTTATTATAAGGAATACGTCTTTTTACATCAGTTAGATCTATAACAGTACTATACTATGCTTTTGTTAGAAGTAAATTGGAGTATTGTTCAATAATCTGGTCTCCTTTTTATAAGAAACATTGTAATCTAATAGAGGCAATACATAAGTGGTTGTTTAACTTGTATATGGATGTGTTGTTGTGGAGAGCATTGAGTGAAACGGTTGGTGTAAAAATTGGTGAAAGTATTGTGCCTGCGTTAGCATATGCGGATGATGTAGTTGTTTTAGATGAAAATGAAGAGCAACTCAGAAGAATGATAGAGAGAATACATGTAGTTGAAAGAAGTATCTGGAGTTGAATGTAGATAAATCCAAGGTGTTTGTATTTGAAAGGAGTAAACTGGTAACTGTGTGCAATGTGTTGGTGGATGGAGTGAAACTGGGACAAGTAAATGAGTTTGTATATTTGGGTAGCATGATGTTAAGGGATGGTCGAATTGATAGAGAAATTGAAAGGAGAGTGAGTGCGGGGTGTAAGGTAATGGGTAACGTATCTAGAGAAGCTGGGTTAAGTGTGTATAATGGAGTGCTAGTGCCTGCTTTGATGTATGGAAGCGAATGTTGGGCATGGACGGGAAAGCATAAAATGAGAGTGTCTGTCGTGGGAATGAGGTATTTACGTGGTGTATGTGGATATGTAAGATGAGATCACGTTCTAAGATGAGATCACGTGAGGAATAATTTGATGTATGAAGAACGTATGGTTAGGAAGAATGTTGTTAAGAGAGTAGGAATGAACCAGTGGAGAGAATAAAGAGTGAACGGCTTATAAAGCGTATATATCTTGGTGAAATTGAGGGTGTTCGATTGCTTGGCCGTCTAGTGTGTAAGTGGATGGATGTGATTGATAAGGTGCTAAAAGAGAGAAAGAAGCGAGTGAGAAGAGAAGAAGAGCATGTATGAATGTGATTATGAATGTGGCATAGGCGAAAGAAGCGTGCTTAGACAGGAATGTGTGGCGAAGGATGATTGTTTCGTAACTATTACTGTGGTCCGGTTGCTTTATTTCGCTACCGAAAATCGGTCACTTTAACATGTTAAGAGAGGAATATTTGTTGTATGGTGTTAGGTTAGTAAAAATGTTGTTGAAAGAGATAGTGATTATTTTGGTGGTTGATGTTATTATTATTATTGTTTTAGGCTTGAGCTAACCCACTAAGTGGGAATTGCGTGATTTTATGTATGTACGTATATATGTAAATAATAGCTGATTCCAAATTGGTTATAAATGTTCCTTTTAACGGAACAAGCCAGTGCAGTACTAAAGATATTAAGTGTAACTTCAAAATCACGGCTGTATAATTATTATTTCAACTCGTATGCATTATTAAATACAAAATTACATCATATCCGGTTAAAAATTCGAAATTCATGAGAAAAATTGCGCAATCCCTTGAGAGGAAAGCTTTTAGCGTCGAGAAGGAAATCTGGACTCACCACAGGCCTGCAGCTGCTCTAGTCTACGACAAAGTTATACGCACATTCATATATCAGTTACAACAGCTGTTAATTAAGGAACTATTAACAAAGCATTAGACATTAAAATTTCATTACAAGGTAGTCAACATAGACATGAATGTCTACAAGTTGTTTATGAGAAGAGTTGACATACGGTCTTTGTGGTTATTAACGTTGCATCGCAAATTTCACGACCTGGAAGCAATATTAGTATTTATGCTCCATTACTTATATGGCTGGTAATTGCTAATATGCTCCAACACAATATCTGCATATTAATTCATATTGCTCTTTTATTACATTAAAATTGTTTTGATGTTTTCTACAAAGTTTTCTTGATGTTCTTGGAGATTTAATTAACAAACGATTATTCATCTTCTTTTCCAACGAACTAATATGTAAAATGTATCTTTTGATTATGAGAAAAACATTGTTAAATTAAAAGACGAGACGGCTTCAAAAAATATGTAAGGGTTACTGCAAACGAAAAGTTAGCAGTATACAGGGTGTTCATTTTAAATGGGCCACCATTGCTATCTCGAGAACTATAAGAGCTACAAAGATGGTTCAATGGGCAAACAATGGACCTTTTCAATTCAAAGAGATAGGAGATATACGCAATGGGGATCTGCGCATAGTAAGAACAACTGAGATCTATGGCATTTGTTTCTAAAAAATTTAGACGTAAAATGTGAGAATATCTCAAATAACTTTGAAAAATCTTATCGAAATAAGTTACAAAAGCTTTTATTGAAGTTTAAATGTCGAACAATGTAAATTTTCACAGAGAATACAAGTATTTTAATAACTGCAATATTTTTGACGTTTCGTTTGACAGCCCAACTGGCAGTTGTTCGCGCCATTTTCTTTCTATTTGCAGCGATAGAAAGAGACAGCCGTTAAATTGAAAACATCCATTTCTATTTCACAAGACAAATATAAATAAAAGAAAATATTTTTTTTTGGGCAAGTGGTTTTCAAAGTACGGGACATAACTTTTTAATTTTAAATGAGAACATATTTTTTATTTGCTCATTTGTTAAATTCAAAATTCAATGATATCATATTTTTATACCCTTACACGATTTTTTTGAGAAAAATGCATGTAAAGTTTATACTAATTTGATTAAAATATGGGTATAATAAGAGTGCCACGATTGGAAAAAAATTACTACATGTTATTTTTATTACATAGAATTAGAGTGCCCTGACCTAAAGAAGTGAATGTTTTGTTCTTGTAAGTGATCATAAATGTCAACGTAAACAAAATATTCATGTATTTCTTTCATGGCAATCTAATTCTATGTTAAAAACGTATTCGTTTTTTCCATTCATGACACTCTTATTATAGCCATATTTTAACCAAATTAATATGAAACTGTACATGCATTTTTCTCAAAAAATCATTATGTAAGGGAATAAAAATATTATATCACTGAATTCAAAATTAAATTCTCTAACGAATGATCAAATAAAAAATATATGATCTCATTTAAAATTTAAAAGTTAAGTCCTGTATTTTGAGAACCACTGTTCTAAAACAATATTTTTCTTTTCTTTAAATTTGTCTTGTGAAATAGAAATTGTTTGCCCATTTAACCGTCTTTGTAACTCTTAAGGTGCATTCACAAACGAAAATTAGATTTATGGTTTATAATTTATATTTAAAGACTTTGGGCGCATATTATGTAATGACTCCATTCACACTTCAGAATTTAGGGTCTCTAAATCCAAATCATAAAGCTAATCATTGCAAGGTCCAAACTATAGGTTTATGATTTAGTTTGACGTCACAAACTTCACCAATGAGAACGAGTCTGAAATGATATAGATATACAGGGTGATTCATCGGTCTGTCCTCTCTTTATAACTCTTTTATTTTAAGTCAGATAGAAAAACTCTTCAAATATAATTTATATGACACATTATTATCTATCTACGTACCATATCCATTTATATACAGGGTACTCCATTTAAGCGCAACAATATGTAACTTTATATTTCTTAATGGAACACCCTATATTTATTTATTTATTTTAATAGTAAATTAGATTCCCTTTAAAAAAGTATTAAGTAATAAGGGGTCTAAAATTATACATTAAGAAGTTAATTACCTTTATTCGTTGAATGATATTTTCCTATCATGTTATTATTCACAAAGTAAGCTATGGATAATTTGATCAATTGTTTCGAATTTAAACAAACAAGTTGCACAAATACTCTTAGTTTATCATTGTTGATGTTGATGTGAACATGAATAATTCAAATTTTAGTAAAGATGATATGGTTAATATAATATTTGTAATAGAAAAATCTATTGAAATTGAAGGACAAGATTTCGAGCATTTATTATAATTTTGCATTATTTAGTCTGTCACTAAATTTTAATAGCTTCTTTGGAATTAGTGTAATGTTTAAAATAAGTATTAATAAAAAAGGATCAAAATTCTGTATTATATTATGGGTTTTTCCACTCTGAACTACTATTTTTTATGAACGTAAATTACTTCTTAATTTATAATTTTAGACCACTTATTATTGAATACTTTTTTAAAGGGAATCTAATTTACTATCAAAATAAATAAATAAATATAGGGTATTCCATTAAGAAATATAAAATTACATATTTTTGCGCATAAACGGAGCATCCTGTATACAAATGCATATGGTACGTAGATAGACAATAATATATCATATAAATTATATTCGAAGAGTTTTTCTATCTGACTTAAAATAAAAGAGTTATAGAGAGAGGACAGACCGATGAATCACCCTGTATACACCCATCTTTATATAGTATCCACTTGGTGGCGAGAAGAACATGGAGACTGTCATAACTTAATTGCTGAAATATAACCAATAATGGCAAGCGAATGACAGTTTAACGGCGCACAGGTGTCTTGTTGAGTACTTCTACCTATATTTTAATCTTGTTTTTGAAGCATTTACACAGATATCTGTACATATCAAAACTAATTTTCAGGTAATTTAAACTTACAATTATGAATGACTTACTTAAACCTAAACAAAAACCATAAACCTAATTTTCATTTGTGAACGGACCTTTATACTTCTCGAGATAGCAATGGTGGACCATTGCTATCTCGAGAACTATGAGTTACAAAGATGGTTAAATGGGCAAACCAATAGATTTGGTTGATGTCTACATTATAATAATAGTTATTTATGTAACAAGTGTGTAAAGTAGTACTTTTTTGGTCGAAAGCGATTTTGGAAATTGTAGCACGAGACAAAAAATACTATTTTACACAAGTGTTGCATACAACATTTTTCCTACAACCGAAATGGTATTGATGTTTCTCATAATACTGAGTGTACAGGCATCCAGCAGCTTCAAATACTGTTAGTACTCTTTCTCATAACACTATACAAAATGTAACTTAAACACTTGGAAGAATCTCAGACAGACGATGATTAGTCTTTTATAATGTACAAATTGTACATTTAATATTAATATTAAAAATTAGGTTAGGTTAGAATACATGTCAAAAATTAGATTAGTACTCAATCTGTTAAAAAATATTAGATTTGTTTCATTTACAGTGTATATTCATATTTCTTAATAAATTTTATTACTTTCATTATTATTTACTACCTAATTATATATGTGACAGGTAAATTAACCGAATAATGTTGCCGAGCAACGCTTGAAAGGTGACACTTTACACACAGTAATGAGTGCATGAAAAGTATAGGTTTCACTGAATTTTTTAATCCGATTTCATCAAAAACAGATTATTACATACACAAAATTCCAGATTTCGAAATCCGAGATTAAATTTTGTTTAAAAAACCGTGCAACAGATTGAAAGAAAATAATAACATATGAATAATTCTTTCGACAAATGTCAAACAGGCAGTATTTTATACATATTTAATCTTAATTCGTGGGTAGCGCGAAAAATATATGGAATTTACAGACATCTTAACATCGTCGAAAGTTACTAGGCCTCTTCTTCTCGTCTATTGCAACTTCCTCGAATGTTAAGATTTACATTCCTTGAAGCTTAACTAACTATATCTTTTGTCAATCAGAAAATCCTTCTTAAATTAAAAGACGACTTTGAACTATTACAGACTACAGAGTCTACTATCCGTTGTCCTCTATCGGTAATTTAATGTCAGCTGCAAGATTCGAACTGTGATCCAACTGCATGAAGTTGCGAGTAGTAAAACCACACTTACCACCATCAACCACAACTGCCCGTAGTTCAATTAATGCTATAATTACATTTTCCTATAATGAGATTCAGGTTATTTAGAATACAAACTAGAAACCACAAAATTAGAACTGCTTATTTGTAATTTGTGGTTGTGAGGAATGAAACCTCAACGCGTGGTGTTCGTTGTCTACTTTGTTTTGTTTTTTAGCAGTCCGTATCTATTGTACCTAGTCATGTTTTTGTTTCACATCTCCTACAAAGACAATGGCCTCGTATGATGAACTTTTTGTGCTATTTGAGAAATAGAAATAATTTTCAAGTTTCATGTTGGATGCAAGACGCAATCGAAAAATATAAACTTTGTTTATACTCTTCAAGCAAATGAAATTATATAAATGAAATAAAACTACTACTACAGTATAGTTTGTTATAAACTCTAGTTATTATTTTCTAATTTATAAATTCAATCCCAAGCAGTTTTTATATTGGTCTATAAAGATTTTCATTTCTGATTCACAAAGCGTATTACAAAATCAAATTACTTAACGTATGGTCCTGATGACGACTGTAGATCTGTAGCAGTCGAAACGTTGTTATATCTTAAATATAAAAATAATAAAGACAATGCAAGTCCAACCAGTATTCTTTAGTATGGTCCTAAAGTTTTGAGAATTTTTTTAGATGTTTTGTATTTATACCAAATAACGTTTATTCAAATTGTCGCTGGAAACAAAATATCACAATTAACGTGTTTTCATTTTGGCAGTTTAGTTTTTTCAATTTGATGCAGCAAAATCGCATATAAGCTAGATATTCGTAAAGCAATTTACAATCTTGTTGGGCGAATGCCTAAGTGTGATATTGTTGCAGTTTATCGCGAGCACAATATCTCTGAGGTAACAATATATCGGACAATAAAAGATTGTGAAGAAGGTATACCCTGTGTTAATTTGCCCAAAAGTGGTCGATCAAAAATTTTGAGCCACATGAGAGAAAAAAAGATTAGTTGCAGCCGTTAAAGACAAAGTTAGAGTGTCACAACGAACTGTAGCCAGAAGATTCGATGTTTTGAAGACCACTGTTTTTAGAACACTTTCTCGACATGGCGCGGTGTTTGGAAAAAGAAGAAAGGCACCAAAATATACCGTGGCCCAATTATAAAGAATCCCTAGATGTTGTCATGCGTTAACGCGCACTCATTTTCTCAATAAACTTATTGTAATGGATGACGAGAAATATTTTACTCTGTCCCATTCAGAGATGAAAGGAAACGATGGTTTTTATACTAATGACACGGAAAACACACCAGACAGTGTCAAGTTCAAAGGTAAATCTAAATTTGAGGATAAAATTTTAGTATGGTGTGCCATTTCTGAAGCCGGATGTATCTCGCAGCCGTACATTAGTCGTGTTCGAGAAGAAGCTTTAACTGCACAACTTTATATTCAAAGATGCCTCTCTAAATTGCTTCAATTTTTAAATACACATCACGCCAATGGTGATATAATGGCCTGATCCCAATGATAAGGGATGGGAAGCTGCAAATGAACAATTACAACGTCGAATTTACCAAAAGATTTGAGAAATCGAACCAGTTCTTGACCAGAGGATGATGGGTCAAGTCAAAAGAAAATTAAGCCATTGAAGATAATGCTCCATTATCAATTATTATAATTATTATATTAATTGTTGTAATAATTATTTTAAAGTTGTAATAATTAGTTTAAAAAGTAAGAGTTTTTCTTAAAACTTTAGGACCATACGTTACATTAGCAAAGCAAAACAAACAGTAATACAAAATCACACCACGATGAGAGGCTCGTACACACAATACAATTTAACTGGTTATTTCATATAGAAATACCCAGCTGTCTAAAACACTAATGCCCGGTTGTAGAAACGTTCATCAACTCATTGTCTGGTTAGCAGTTCAGCAAAACGAACAAATTCGAATCAATTTCCTTGTTCTTATAACATTTAAATCATTGCTGGCCAAAAATTTTGTTGCATTTGTTCGTTTTGATGAACCGCTAACCGAACAATGCGATGATGAATGTTTCTGCAACTGGGTATAAGTCAGAGCCTTTCAAAAAAAATCAGGATTTGATTCTGCCAATATACTCTCTAAAGTCTAAAGGAAAAAAAACAGTGAATCTCTAACCCATACCCCCTATAGTAAGTCAGATACTTTCAAGAAAAGTCAGGGTTTGATACTGCCTATATAGTCTCTAAAATCTCAGTTATATGAGGCATTTACTAAAATTATACCGGTGAACTGTTACCTGTAAACAGCTTTTTATCAGGTAATAGCTACCGGAATCGATATTTTAAGAACGCAAGTGGTAAACAGGGTAGTTCCATAACCTATAAAAAAAATTGAAAATTTGATGTAGTTAACAAACTGAGCAGTCCTACTTTGAACACATTCCCACTTTTAACGCGCGCACTTCGCTTTGCATCACTACCTTTTTTTGAGATTAGATTCTTCATGAATCCGGTAGATGAATCTGGTAGATATTGTACAATTTTCGAACACGGTAAGTTTTTACCACTCGTGTTTTCGAACACAGTCGGTAGATGCGGTATCTACCGGTAGAATTTTTGTAAATGCCTGTATTTTCTATAAAATCCATACAGAAAGTTCCTTGCAAAAGATTCTAAATTTCTTGTATGTACATTACCTTTCGACGGTTGTATGTATTTTATACAAATTACATACAGAAAGATTCGAGCAATAAGATCCTATACTTCGGGTAAAATTATAACACAAATGTACTACCAATATGTCAATTAACACTGACATCTTTCAATCAGAATTTTCTTATTATTAGCTGTATTCTTTTTGAACAAAATCTTAGCTCATCTCAGATCACTTAAGATAAACTCAGGAAATCGTTGTTCTTTTTGACACAACTGATCTGAGTTGTTATGAGTAAACTCACTTCCCCCCTTTCTGGTGCTACACTACCAGTTTACAAAACTCAAAATGATTTGAAACACTAAGTTTGCATTGTAAGGTTATGTAATACAACAAATTTTATATTCACATATACACATATACTTACAGTAATATATTTTCAACATTATCCATTTTTCGTTTATGAACAGTATCATAGATCAGAAAATAAGTCAATAATTTTGACAGCTGCTACAACAAATACTTTCGGTAAACAAGAAAGTGATAAAATGGAATTAAACTTGTTCTTTTTGCACACTTCACAACTCACTTCATCTCAACTCAGTTGTGTATCGACCTGAGTTACAATTGGGTAAAAAAAAAATACAGCTATAGTAGCTGTTTCTAGCATAGCTAGCTAATTTATTTTCTTTATAATTTTATAACTCTATATCCATTTAATATGAAATATAAAATGCAGTCAAATCATATAGAGAATACAATGTTCTTTAATATTTATAATAACATTAAATGTGAAAAAATGATACTTAGCATCGTTTTTCAAGAAAAACTGTTAAAATCTTCAAATGAGGGTACTTCCGGTTGACCAATTACAACCAAAATCTAATCAGCTCTTCATATGGATGCAACGAAGAAGAATACGAAAGAATTATAATTTTTGGAATAGTAGTATTAGAGTTATCGCAGAGCAAACTTTTGTCACACACACACACACACATACAGGCATCATCGTAAAAATAGTAAAATCGTATTCCAGGGACCCTAAAACTTGCTTATTGATTAAAAACTCATCACCAAATTTTTTAACCAAAGACAATATCTTCCTTACCTAAAGGTGACGGAAGGTAAAAACTGATTGTTAATCAAGTATTTCGTCATTTAATATTGAATTACAACGCGTTTATTAGTAATAGCAGCTTTAACACTATTAGGCATTGTATCCAAAAACCAAGCACATTTTTGTTTGATTATTGTCTCATATATCTTGAAAGGTAGGTTTTACTGTATACGTACTGGATTTTTTACGAAGTTTTCATATTGTGCCAAAAGTAAGTGGTCGAGTCAGAACATAAATCTGGACTAGAAGATGACCCTGTAAATACCGATAGAACTATTATCACCGGTTATTTGACCTACAGTTTTTGTAAGTTTTAAGTCTAAAGAATCTGTAATAACTTATAAATTCTGAAGAAGTTATATACCGAAACGTTGGTTTTGTAATTGGAATGAGATTTCTAATAATTGTTAACACCTATTAAATTTAAAAGAAGGCAATATAAAAAGTTCCGTCTAAACTTAAATGATATGTCAAAAAAGTTAAAAGTTGAGTACAGTCCATAACGTAGCAGTAATAGTAGAATGCGGACTTTAGCTGCATATGCAAAAAATAACTATAAACATGTGTTATTCATAGACGAGTTAAGAATGAAAACCAGCAGGATAGCACATATTCTGAGAAGACGTAAACCGAAATATATAAATAGTTACGACTGAAATAGCATGTTGGTGAAACATTCATTGTAGATGACGCTTTTATCACTACCCTTTATTCTTCGAAATTATTAATTAGTACCCTTGTCTGAGGTAAGGTTTGACTCATATATCATACATGCCGGCTGTGCTGTGCGGGCTGACAAGACACTAAGCTATCTCCGCATATTGTCTTCAAGTTTCCAACATGATACGTCTAAGTTTCCTGCAGAAAACTATCTGCGTGATTCATGCTACTTGCATGGAATTTAGACCATGTTACAGACTAAATTTGTGATAACAAAATATGAGCCATAACTTCTCAAGTAATCTACATGAATTTGCTAAAAGTCTGACCTAAAATTCTTGTGTTTTGTAGGTACATTACTTATAATACGAGTATTTCCTGAGTAGTGTGTAAATCTTTCTACAGTGCTACAACTTATTAGAATAAGCTACAAACAGGGGCGCGCCGTTTTGTCGCCCGTGTGCCAATGTTCATCTTGATGCCACCTCCTTCAAATTCAACAGTTATAAAAAATAAGCAACGCCATTCGAAAAAACATAAAAAAGTAGCCTAAAAAGATGCAAACTAAAATCTAGTACTACTTAACACTTGGAAAATATGTATTAAAAAAAACTGCAAAATATACATTTTTGCCTATATCTAGTTACGGATTTTTTCTCGAATAACGACACCACTAAAATGGTCTTCTAATGGGGCAACAATTATGTGAGCACGTTAACTTGGACAGCCTGTGTACTTTTTTATAGTTACCATATGTTTTAAATAAACCACAATAATTGTTTTTACCCTATAAAATTAATAATTCTTGCATTTTCTGCTTGAAACATAGATACATCGTTGGAAAGCTAAAGTAAACTCTTTCAATGGTATAATTTTGCTATTATGGATATTACAAATTGGACCGCAAAAGGGTTCTTAAAGACGTGCAAACCAAAATTCCAAATAATTTCATATTTGGAAGTTATTTGTGAATATAAAAGGAAGTGGCTAGAGTAGCGAACGCGGGACCGTGTTCAAAAAATTAAGATCTCAAATTGACATGGTTTTCGCAATTTCTCTAAATATACTCCAACATTACCCAACCTAACGCCCAAACTCAGGCTTGGAAAACTCGGTCCAAGTATTATGCGTTAGGTGAGGTTATTGTTGTTCTCTTTAGAGTAATATACAAGCAACCTTAGTAAGGTATTCAACAACGGTCCCGCGTTCGTGTCGGGATTTGAATTTTTAACAACGGTCCCGAACGTTAAGACACCTTTCTTCGACGTTTCTAGTACTAAACGAGGTACTAAATCACGCCATTTGGAGTTTTGTACAGTAACCATTTGTATGCATTTTTCGGGAAAAACAAAAACATCTTTAAAATAGTCTACTAATGGAGCAACTTTGCTCTAATTTAATCGACTTCGTATTTCTTATAGTTTGCGAGATCCCAATGTGAGCTTCGAAAAACGGGCATATTAAATTAAAAAACTTAATTAACAATTTTGCTCGCCGTGTCGCCCCGGACCAAGTGTCGCCCGTGTGCGACGCACACATCGCGCCCTGTGACGGTGCGCCCTTCACTACAAATACATGAGTCGTTCAATAAATACAATAAATTATAAATTACTTAATTCATTTATATATAAAATTATTTTAATTGCGGGTCTAGTAATTAAAATAGGGAATAGTAATGAGGGTGAATATTTAGTCAAAAACTTTATTTTCGACCTCGACTATGCCTTTCTCATGAGCTGCTGTAAATATACAAATAGGGGATTCCACCATTTTTTTTATAATTTCATCAGAAAGTATAAGTATTACTAAGACTATTGGTGAAAATCCTTTGAAAAAATTCATATTAATACGCGAGTTATGGTCCCCCGAAGTTTGAAAATATAGATGTGACGTAACGAATATAAGTTTTTATATAAAACTGTTTTCTTCGTGGATCTAAAATGTTCTTGAAATGTATGCTATTTTTAAATTATATTTATAAAAAACAAATTAATATTGTAACACTATACAAGTCTACTTGCTTTATAATTGCAAGTGTATCAAAATTATTAAGTTTAATGTAAGAAATTTATATTCTAATAAAATCTGTTTGAAAATTGCAGTACTGGACTGGTAGCCACGTGTCCACTATTTGAATTTGTCTACTTCCATTGGTAGTAGACTCCACCCCCTAACTCGGTATTCGTTATATATTTATAGGTGGTCTTTGAGTCGCCAATCAAAATAATATATATGGATTTCATATGATTGACGAGCTTCTAAAACAAAAACCCCCTTATTTCCGAAGTATTTCAATTATATCATTTTATTTCTTTATTATTATTCATTATATCTACTTTCACTATTTTTTACTAATTTCCCTTAATTAGATTCCCCTATTAACAAAAAATATGAAACTAACAATTTTCTTATGTTAAGTTTCTGTGACATTTTATAGTGTCATCTCCAAATTTAGTTCCAATCGCTTAACATTTGTCATTTTTATATCAGTCTAAAGAAACGAAAATGAGTGATTTGAAACTTGAACATAAAGCATCATAAAAATTTTATCGAAAGAAGGCAGGCAGTATCCATGAGAGAATGATGGCAGTGTAGGGAGAAAACAATCCGTCCTATTTCCAAGTCAAATATTGGTGCAAGCAGTTCAAATGGGGCAGGGAATCCATTCATGATGACCCAAAGTGCGGAAGACCTCTGGAAGCACGAACTGACGAAATTATCAACAAAGTTGAAGATTTGGTATTGACTGACCGCCGAGTAAAAGTTTCAGTTATTGCTAGAGAAATAGGAATATTAGAAACGAGTATTTTTAAAATTCTACACGAAGATTTGGGAATGAGCAGTGTCGGCGCGATGGATTCTCAGAGTGCTCAGTCCCGAACAAAAACTGTGTAGACGACAAATTTGCGAGGAGAATTTGACTGCTTTATCCCAAGATGAAGACTTTTTCTACAGAATTATAACCGGGGATGAGACCTGGATACACCATTTTGAACCTCCTACGAAACAAGAGTCTCTGCAAAGGATTCATAAAGGCTCTCCACCACCCAAGAAGTCGAAGACACATTGTTCTGTGGGGAAAGTTTTCTGGGACGCGGAGCGTATTCTTTTAATTGAGTATATGCCAAAAGAGACTACAATAACGGGTAATGTCTACATAGACACAATTAAGAATCTGAAAGCGGTTATACGCGAAAAAAACCCCACAAATATGCTCAGAAAATTATGTTTCTGCACGACAACTGTAGGGTGCATAAAGCACAAATTGTTCAAGCAGCAGTCAATGAATGCGGCTTTCAGCAATTACAGTATCCACAGCTTGCGGCCGAGGCAAGACAATCTCGAGGGCGCTAAAGGATTTCGCGGACAAGGTGTACACAATTTTTTTGTGCAACCGTAAAAAATATGTAATTACAAATTTTATTAATTTTAAACAGTTTCAATGCAAATAGAAAGTTAACTTTCAAAGTGGCTATGGGATTAACATTTGATAAACAAAGCCATGCAATTCTCAAGTGTCAAAATGGTTGTTTACCTAATTTCGCGACAACAGCCGCGAAATAACCATAACGGTCGCGAAATTTAATTTCGCGGCCTGTATTGCGGCTGCGAAATGCTAATTTCGCGCCCGGTTGCACAAAAAATGTTTTTAAAATAGATAAATGAACATTTGTGACATATTGGAATGCGTTGCAATGTCACTATCATTACTACTGCGTATTGCATCATGATGTATTGCTGCGCATTCCACTAAAACCATGATCCTCCAATCGCAATTACTTAAGTAAGTGCTTTATAGTAGCAATCGGATTGTGCATAATCCCTAATCAACCATGTTAATTAGCTGTTTCGGCAGTGATCTGGCCACCAACAATTCCAGGTTATTAATTAATTCTAGGTAATTGCAGGTAAGCTCTGGTGCAGGAACGTTTACGTAATTGCCGTCCGCTACCTGCTGGGTGATCGCAGACCAGGACATCAGGACCTGGCTTAGCTTAGTGCCTCGCAGGATTCTCCGGTCACCTGTCATGTTGTCACCTAGCAAATTCCCCGGGTTATTATCAGCTGATTATTAAGTCAAGTGATGGCTTAGAGATTACCTAGTATGCCTAATTGCAGGATTATATTGAATTGAATATAAGTTTGCTAGTATCTAGCTTGCAAGATCTTACAGATTTCTAATCATAAATTCGTATATACCTAAATATAATCGTTTGAACATTCTGTTACAAATTCGACAACAACTTCGTTTCATCTGCCCTAGACAATAATACCCAAGTTGACACAATATATACTGACTTCGCAAAAGCTTTCGACAGAATAGATCACGCCATTTTAATCAACAAACTTCATTCTTTTTCTTTGTCTAAATCCTTAATTTCATTTCTATCTTCCTACTTACAAAATAGATTCTTCTTTGTTCACTTCCTTGGCTACAACAGCTCTCAGTTTGATGTTCATTCAGGAGTTCCTCAGGGATCTAATCTTGGCCCTCTTCTTTTCCTTCTCTTCATTAATGATTTATCATACATATTGGATAGTAACATACTTATGTTTGCAGACGATCTCAAAATTTTTCGTACTGTTTCAAATTACATTGACTGTTTAGAATTACAGCATGATCTTAATGCATTAAACGAGTGGTGTGATCTAAATAAACTTTATCTTAATGTTAACAAATGCAAAGTCTTAACATTTACGCGCAAAAAGACACATACCATTTTTAATTATAGCATTAATCAGCATACTTTGGCAAAGTGCAATACAACGCGTGATCTTGGTGTCTTATTTGATTCTAAATTAACATTTGTGCCTCATATTCAACTAATCACTAGTTCCGCTTATAAAATGCTTGGATTTGTTACCTGTAACACTCGCAACTTTCACAATCTACAGGCAATATTTTCATTGTACTTTTGTTTTATTAGATCTAAACTTGAGTATTGCTCAATAATTTTGAGTCCACTGTATGATATTTACCTAAAGTTGATTGAGTCAATACAAAAAAATTCTTAAAATATATCTATTTTAAAATAATGGGCTCTTATCCTGATTAGGGTTTCCTATGAAATCTTGCTAACTATATTTGATTTTAAGTCTCTTTTGCATAGAAGAGATTTCAATACACTCATGTATCTTTTTAAACTTATTCACAGCATTATAGATGACCCGTATTGCCTAAGTACCCTTGATTTTCTTGCTCCTACAATTCAAACCAGATCACAAAATATTTTCCATGTGCCAGCTGCAAGAACAAATATTTTTACAGTCTCAGTAATACGTAGTCAATTAAGTAATAAATTTTCCGACAAAGTTGATATATTCTTTAATTCGTATAATAAATTTCGAAATCAATTAAATACCTGTAATTGTTAGTAAATGTATTTAATCAATATTTTGATGTAACCAAATTTATATATTTTCTATGTATTTCTTTATTATTCCTACCCTCTCATTGGGCTACGCCTGTTGGGTAGTGTATACTTAAAATAAAAATAAAATAAAATAAAATAACAATCACCTAACCTAACTTAACTTAGTCTAACCAAACTTAACCTAAATTGATTTCCACTTGGCCACGTCCACTTATACGGTTTTTGATTGATTCGGACGAAGCGATTTCTGGCGATGCTCGATTCTGTGCATGCATATCTATAAGACCGGTACACCAGTAGTGACAGCACGCACTTTAGAATTCTATCAAATAAGGCATTTGTTTTCGCTTTTCGCCACGAAGCGAAAATTTGGTAGCATGCGTGTCTCAAAATATTCGCCTGCAAGCGTGCGACTCGAGGCAAAAGTATTAAACTAACGTCATTATTTTGTCACAATTCAATTCAAAGCCAATTTATATATTTATTATATACAACTGTCATAATATTTCCTATTTTAATAGTATAAAATCCGAAAATTCCCAAAATAAAAAGCGTATATAAAATTCTAAAGTGCATGCTACCAAGATTCGTAAAAGTAAAATCTAAATTCTATGATAGAATTCTAAAGTGCGTGCTGTCACTACAGAGTCAATTTGACCCTGCACAATTTTAATTCGCTGATTGTTTGTGCATCTTACAGTCTACCATATTGTAACTGCATGTAAATTCGCTTCAGTGTACGCGAAGACAGTACACAGCATCAACGTCTGCAGTTTTCAGTGAATAAGCACGAATTATGGTCCCCACAACACGTTTTTACTATTTTTACGATGATATATATATATATATATATATATATATATATATATATATATATATATATATATATATATATAATCCGATTATAACATTTTTACGATGATGTCCGTACGTGTAAGTGTGTGTGTGTGTGTGTGTGTGTGTGTGTGTGTGTGTGTGTGTGTGTGTGTGTGTGTGTGTGCGTGTGGGTGTGTATGTTCGTGAAAAATATATTATGATATACTCCAAAACGTGTCAAATTTAGAATTTAAGACTTTTATATGAAGAGGAACAACATATTAAATTTTGGCTAAAATTGATAATCCGGAAGTGATACTTTACTTGAAGCTCTTAAAAGATTTTCGTGAAAAATATATTATAATATATTCCAAAACTTGTCAATTTTAGTATTTAAGACTTTTATATAAAGGGAAGTAACATATTAGATTTTGGCTAAAATTGATACACCGAAAGTGACACTTTATTAGAAGCTCTGAACAGATTTTCGTGATACAATCCAAAAATTTTCAAATTTGGTATTTAAGGCTTTTATATTAATGAGAACGACATACTAGATGTTTTCGAAAATTGGTAAACTGGAAGTACTACTTTACAGGAAGCTATAAAACAGATTTTCTTGAAATATATATTAAAACATGATTCAAAACTTCTCTTCTTTCTTTAAAATTACATTTCAAGATTAATTTTGACAATTTGGCTTTCGAATTGAATAATGATCAGACATACGTTTCTCTGTTCATAGCCTGCTCTGAGTTATGATTTTTTTGTGAACACACTGTATTACATTGTTATCATGTTTTGACAATAGTGTGTAACCATGGAAGTGATGAACCATATTTTTCATTTTAAAATAAATTCTCTGTATAAATAATTACGTATATATTATGTGTTGCTATCATAAAAAACAATAAACATATATAAAAAAATAAAAATTTGTTATTACAGTTGTCATAATGACCCTGTTGTACCAATATTGCAACTTTGTGAAGATGTACCGGTCTCGGGATATTCTGGTTTTGAATATTCTGGTTTGAAATATTCCGGTTTTAAATATACGGGCGTTGAAGACATTCTCCAACTTGTCCACTTTAACAGCCATAGCTCAAATAGTTAGAACGTTACTCCGGTAAAGGCCCGGGTTCAAATCCCGGTGGCTGACATGATCTTTCCACAATTTATTTCTTCTTGCAGTAATCATAACCTATTAATCACGACTTCTGCTTCTGCAGTATGCATAAAATAAAAAGAAAAATGAAAAGTATTTCACCCAAATTTCATCCAATTTGCAAATTGTAATTTGAAATTTTCAGTCCATAAGTTTCATTCGCAGCAAGAGAATAAATCTGGAACAATTTTTTGCTGTGAAAAGCATTTGTGCACAACTGTACATTCAATGAATATTTCACTGCACTGAAACAAAATTACAAAAAATAATGATGGCCGGATGAATAGTTAACAGTTAACAAATGATAACAACGCTCTTTCTCCCTAATTTAAAATGCATTACGGATTTTGTTTTCAAATGCAACCAATTCATGTAAAAATATCAGAAATAAAACTCATTGCATTTTATTTTTATTTTACTCGTATATTCGGATGTGCTCGTTAGTTCCTTTTATATATTTACATGAAAACATATTATTTGGAAACTAAAAATAATTTTTAAGCTTTATGTCTGTCGCATTTAAATCTGCGTTAACAAAATCACAAATGGAAACCGATTCTAATTCATTTGAAGACTTGAGACTGTCTTGTTTGGCTTGCCTTGGGTTTGATGAAAGTAAAGCTTACCTTGGTTTGGTGTATTTTTTCAAGCCTTTTTAACATCAGGTTTGGCTTGTTTTTAAAGCATTTTGAAATCAAGCCAAGCCAAGCATTCAAACTTCAAACCAAACCCGTGAATTTATATTCATTTATTTAATACTTTTTATGGCATATTAGTGAGGAACAGAATATTGTTGCAAGTAAAATATTTAAAATGTCAAACGAAAAATTCCTGTCATATAGTTTAGTTCAAGATCATTTCTTTGACTTCTATAATCCCTGCAATTTCGACTACAATAGCGAAAACCGCATATGGTGAACTTATGGCAATAGAAAATAGGTTTTACTTACAAGCTCTTTCGGTTCACAATCGTTTACACAACGACTATATAGAAAATTGACCTGAGAATTACTTATTCTGACTATATAGATATTAATGTAGGCCTACCACAGGGCGCAGTACTTGCTCCTGTGTTATTTACAATTTATATAAATGACTTATCTAGTATTCTTACTAATGATTGCACACCTATTATGTACGCAGATGATACTACTCTGATCATCTCTGATAGGAACAAAAATAATCTGGTTAACAAATGTAATCAAAATGTACATTCGTTATCTATGTAGTGTTATGAAAACAATTTTTTCTTAAATGATACTAAATGATACTAAGACTAAAATTCTTTACTTTCATACGTATCATAACCAACCAATCAAACGTACGGATAACCTCTGTTGGAAACCTCATTGCGATGAACTTTTAAGCAAACTTAATTGTATCTGCTATCAAATTAGATATCTTAAGGAATATTTAAATATGAATCATCTTTTAATGTTCTATTATGCTTGTGTAGAGTCTAGATTGAGATACGGAATTTCTTTCTTTAAAAAACATAAGATTCTAACATTAGCAAGATACAATACAAGATCTTCACGATCACAACACTAGACAAAAAAACAATTTTTTTATTCCAAGAACTAAATTAAAAGTCGTTAAACACTCTCCCGACAGAGCTGGTTTACAAATATTCAAAAAATACCTGAATCACTTAAAGCATTGGAAACTGAAAAGAAATTTAAAAATGATTTAAAATTATTTCTTCTGCAACATTGTTTTTATAACCTAAACGAGTTTATGTCTGTAAAATAGATATCTTTCTTTTTTGTATTCTAAAAATTTTAATCTTCTTTGTAATGTACACCCTGACATTTTCTATACATAATTGTATTATGTACTCAGAAAATAAATATTTATTATTATTATTTATTATTATTATTGTGGAAATTTTCTTAGTAAAAATGCCTTGCAAGAACGACCACTAACAAATTGTTTCACTGGATGCTGTTACTCGAGGACCGTATTCCACCATTTGCTGATCATTTTCCATGTAATAAAATTCGAAAAGCAGAAAAGAAACAGCGAATGAATTAAAATAAAATATTTTAAATTTAATAATTCTTAATAAAGTCAGTCCTCCGTGTTGTTAGCGTTACTTGCATAGGACACCTCTTTGTTGAAAGTAAGACAGCGAATGGAGCGAGAACGCGTGTTGCTTGGGTCACATCAAAGTTGTGTCTACGTTGTGTTATTTATATGCTGCATATATAAACCCTTGCGCCAGACAGAGACAAACGAATTGTAATTTTGCTTGCGTTAGACGAAGACAACCACTACCCTATTCGCTGACACACGGTCAATGACAAAGGCTGCAACTCTGAAAAAATCTGTAAAGGCTGGTTCATGTAAGCTGTATAGTTAAGACTTTACCTTAGCATTAACATTATGACTTTGCATTAAACTTTATATTACGTTGCCTGGTACATATAGTTCTTAGAGCAAACCAATAAAAGTAGGCCGGTAATGTCAATTTTTCTAACAGCGACACGTCATTCAGGTTGACATAAAAGGACATATAAAATATAGGTATGGATAGTGATACAGATGTTGTCGTATTTTCAACAATTTTTATAAGTATAATTGCTTTGGCAAATAAATTTAAGAAAAGAAAGAAAATGATTTTCATGTCTTCTGCAATGCTGTCCCAAGCATTTTGCAGTGCTGTTTCATCTTTATATAATTTTTCTTTTTTGTCGTAAATATGTTTGTATTGTTCCACTAATTCAATTTTTACTTAAATGTGACAGAATTTTTTAAAACGAAAAATTCAAAGACATGAATATCGCCTGCGGCAAGCTTCTAGAAATTGGCGTATTCTAGGGTTACGGCATAATTCTAAGGGTAAGGTTACAAGCTACATATACCGTAGCACGCATTTGTCTATACTCGAATTATTAATGCAAAGTCATAATGCTAATGGTAAGGTAAAGTCTTAACTTTACAGGTTACATGAACCAGCCTTAAGCCTTCCAGATCTGTAAATCTGTAAACAATGAACAAAATAATTTTACATTAATCAACAAAAATAGTTGCGTTTTTGTCAGTTTTTTGCAGACTTATAGATCTGTAAGACTGATTTGTTCAGAATTGCAGTATTAATCCTTCTATTTCTCAATATTAGGTTTGTTCGTTCCGCTACCCTGTGTCTATCGCAAACCGCGGCGGTGAAATTTGCTGTTCTTTTCGATTCGCGGTTCACTGTAAAGTCACTAGATTCTGTTCGTTCCGTTTTTCTAGTAACTTGCGGTAAAACGCCGCGGCAGCTGGCGGTGATAATTTTTACAGAGACTCATGACTCGGTGGTAAAAAATAATCGGCGGTAATGTTCACGTTTACATATGAAGCGATTTCGGGCGACAATCGTTCAGTTGCGGTATGTTGCGTTCAGGTACGTTCACACATTTAGGCGCTAGGAACAAAATACCCGGTATGCTTGGATCAGTGCTCACAGCTGAACGGGTTTGCGAGTCGGGTCAGCTCTCTGTTCACTATTTCTATCTCTTTTTATCATGTCTTTTTTTGAAATGTCAAAAGTCAAAACAGTCGGTGTCATGAGGCGATTTCGGGCGACATACCCGTTCACTTCTTCGGATTACTTACGGTTAGTTACGGTATGATATGGTGAATGGTGGCGCCAAAAATCGTTGGTTCACTTGTTGACACCGTGCTTGGTGGTTATGTATATTCTGCGACATTTAAAACTGTCAAAAATAGTGTCTGACAATTAAAATGCATTAACGAAGAAAGATAGTTTTTTCCATATTTGTCCAAAAAAGAGTCAACGAAAATAATGTCACCCTGTAACCGTAAGTAATCCGAAGAAGTGAACGGGTATGTCGCCCGAAATCGCCTATTAAGTGCTAGTATGACAGTTTTTGACAAATAAATATTAGGAAAAAATTGTTATTTTCAATAAGTATGCTATGTAATGTTTTAGTTTTAGAAATTGAAATACATTTGTAAAATATATAAATGTCAATGTCATATGAATTATGATTTGTTAAATTTAAATGATAACAATAGTAAACAATAAAAATAATGGAAAATGGAATAATATATGCTTTATAATTATAATAGTCTGAAGTATCTTCGAAAATAATTTAACGCAAACGGATCGAACAGAAAAATAATTTTTAGTAACTTAAATTATTACCGCGGCGATTGGCAGTGAATCGCAAAACGCAGAGACAATTACCGCCGCGTTTTTCGGTAAAACGCGGCATAGCGGAACGAACAAACCTATAGGCAGTACTGCTGAGTTAATTTTATTGGCAGAATTGCTGATCGTAAAAGGTTTGCTTTAAAATGAACTGAGTTAAATTTGTAGGTGATGCAGTATACGTTTCAAAGAAGGAAAGAAAATATAGAGAAGAAACTTTCCTTGGGTAAAATATTGAATATTAAATGTAAACGAAGGAGTCGTAATTCTTAGTTAGACGTTGCATAGTATGTAAATAACATCTCCTCCTCCAAATAGGAGTATGAAATATCGACAACCGAACTGAACCGATACACCCTGCCCTCGCCCTAGAAATAATGAGTTTACTTTCCATTTTACTTTATCGAACGTCCTGCGTCTCGCTAAACATAATAACGTCTTTATCGTTATCACTTTACTGGGCGGAAAACACAATTTATTTCTGCGATCATAAAAAACAAACTAAAATAAATATCCCAGAAACAAATGGGCTCTTCGAAACCGATTGATTTATCTGGTCGCTAACTGCTCTGGTTTTTACTCGGACGCTGCAATCGATAAAGTAAATGTTACGTTTACAAGACGCTTACTGGACAACTAAATTCAATTCGTTATCTAGATAGTGATTTATTTGTACAGGAACAGTATTTACTATCCCAACTATGTGTTCATTCTTGTTGGAAATGTCACAGTAAATTTGAACACCATTTGGTCAATTTTTGGTAGTGTGATAATGTTTTATACACAAAATGTGCAGTTGGAAAAGCAAATTGTGCAGTGGGAAATTAAAATCTGTGCACAGTTATTTTTCATTTATTGGGAATAAACCAAATAAATTAAATAAAAACTAAAAGTAATATAGGATTTGTACTTATACAGGTGGTTCTAGACCTGTGTCACAAATTTTAAGGGTATATAATACTAACCAAAATAAGTAAAAAAAAACATGGGTCCACTCTTCACTCATGGGTCCGAGATTCCAAGGCAGTGAAAAATGAGTTTTTACGGAGTTATCTCTGTTATTTTGAAAAGCATAAATTAGGACTTTCGTTTTTTACCTTCCGTCACCTTTAGGTAAGGAAGGTATTGTCTTTGGTCAAAAAATTCGATGATGAGTTTTTACTCAATAAGCACGTTTTAGAGTCCCTAGAATACGAATTTACTATTTTTACGATGATGTCTGTATGTGTGTGTGTGTGGATGTGTGTGTGTGTGGATGTGTGGATGTGTGTGTGTAACAAAATTTTCGTCTGCGATAACTCTAATACTACAGTTACAAAAATTATAATTTTTTCGTATACTTCTTCGTTACATCCATAGGAAGAGCTGATTAGATTTTGGTTACAATTGGTCAACCGGAAGTACCATCATTTGCAGATTTTAACAGTTTTTCTTGAAAAAACTATGTTAAATATAATTTTTTCACATTTGATGTTATTATAAATATTAAAGAATATTTTATTCTCTATACGATTTGACTGCATTTTATACTTAATATTAAATGGATATTGAGTTAAAAAATTATAAAGAAATTAAATTTCATAAAGTAGCCATACCTGTGGAAACTGATGAATTTTATATTAAGAAGACTAACGAACACTGGTTTTATAGTTTATATTTTAGTTTGTATTTCTACAATATTGACGTTTTATTTTATTATTTTTCATATAACTGTCAAAATTACTCTGAACAACTTGATCTATATTTACTTCAAAAATTATATTCCAACACCTTCTCTTAATTTTTTAAGTTTATTAAATCAAGTTGTCTCATTTCATTTTAATATTATTTTACACATAAATATCTTTTAATAAAATTAACAAATTATAACTTCACAATGTTTTTTAAATTTGATTTTATTTAACGGTTTAGTCATAATATCGGCTACTTGTATTTCAGTTGGCAAATATTTAAGTTTTATGACCTCTTTAACATAATTTTCATGGATAAAATGATATCTAACATCTATGTGTTTGGATCTTTTGTTAAACGTACCGGTTTTAATAAGTTGAATAGAACTTTGATTATCAATGTGTAAAACAATATCTGTATTATAAGATAACAATTCATGTAATATGGATTTTAAATATAAAGTTTCTTTACAACACTCAGCGGCAGCTATGTACTCCGCTTCGGTGGAGGAAAGTGCAACAATTGGTTGCCTTTTTGAAGTCCATGATATTGGTCCATCTGCAAACATTATTACATAGCCCGTTGTGCTTCGTCTTGTGGAAGGATCACCCGCATAGTCTGAGTCGCAGTACGCATTTATGTTCTGTATATTTGCATTAGTTCTAAAATATATACCTTTGTCCTTGGTTCCAACCAGATACTTCATTATTTTCTTAATCGCAGT
Source organism: Harpalus rubripes (assembly GCA_963082715.1). Classification (NCBI taxonomy): domain Eukaryota; kingdom Metazoa; phylum Arthropoda; class Insecta; order Coleoptera; family Carabidae; genus Harpalus; species Harpalus rubripes. The sequence continues at coordinate 61,877,477 of OY720454.1, forward strand.
AATATCATCTTGATTTGGGTTTTCAATATGTCTGCTAGCTTTATTTACAGCTTGTGCTATGTCAGGTCTTGTTTTAACAGATAAATATAATAAGCTTCCTATTGCTTCTTTATAAGGATAATCTACCTTCTCTTGAGTTTCATTTCTCTCTTCTTTCGGATCTATGTAACATGGTGTATCACTAGGTTTCGCATTATTCATATAATATTTATCTAATATTGTATTTATGTAATTTGTCTGTGTTAATTTAATGCCATTTTCTGTTTTGTTAATTTCCATACCTATGTATATTTTTGGATCTTCAGTCTTTCTCATTTCAAATTTTATTTCCAAGTTATTTAAAATTTCTGTTAATTGTTTTTTGTCCTTGCCAATAGCCAAACCGTCGTCAACGTAGACTGCTATTATTACTGACTTGTCCTTGTGTTAAGAATACTTGATAATAATTAATGATTGACAAAACTCCAAGAAATCTAGTTGTAAAAAATAGTTGAACAATAATGATTTTGATTGATATGTAATTATATTGTAATGTCAATATTGAATGTAATTTTATAATTAAATAAATACAGTTATTTATTAGAAGGATAAGTAGGTTCTTTATTCATAAAACTCAACTGGTTATGGGCCCAGACGGATTCACACAGAATTTCTGAAGCAGTTAAATTTTAAATCTACAAATTCGGATCCATGTGTTTTTGTACGAAACAAATCATCAAAAATTATCATCGCCTTGTTTGTTGATGATGGTTTAGTTATAGGAACAAAAAGGTATGAGATGGACGAGATCTTGAAGAAAATAAATACAAGATTTAAAATTAAAATAAACTCACCTAAGAATAATGAAATCTTTTATTTGGGAATGAAGATAAAAGCAAGTGCAGAAGGAAAAATCTTTATAAATCAACCGGAGTACACGAAGAAAATTGTAAAAAGATTTTCCATGGAAGAAGCTAACAACTCCAGTACTCCAATGGAACTTGGCGAAGATTGGCAAGATAAAAAGTTAGTAAAGGCACCATATCGTGAAGCAATTGGAAGTCTTTTATACTTGGCCACTAGTACAAGACCTGATATAGCTTTCGCTACAAATTTTTTAAGTCGAAGTATGGAGAACCCGAAGCAATGTCATTGGAATGGTATAAAGAAGATTTTGCGATACTTACGTGGAACTTCGAATTACGGAATATTGTATAACGGAAGTGGTAAAATGATAGCATATTCAGACTCGGATTTTGCTGGAGATTTAAATGATCGGAAATCCACAAGCGGTTTTTTGTTCTTGAATGCAGGAGGAGCTGTAGCTTGGAATACCCGAAAACAATCAACAGTAGCTTTGTCAACAGCAGAAGCGGAATATATCTCGGCTTGCGAAGCAACAAAAGAAATTGTCTGGCTACGTAACTTAGCAATTGAAATTGGTATGTGTGAAAAAGAACCCATCAAACTTTTAATGGATAACAATTCTGCTATTCACATAATTAAAGGTGATGGAAAATTTGCTAAGCGAACGAAACATATTGATGTGAAATATAAATATATTTTGGAAAATTTAGAAAAGACAATTACTGTGCATCATGTATCAAGCGTGGAACAGTTAAGCGATATTTTAACTAAACCTCTTCCGAAGTTTCGTTTTGAAATGTTACGAACGAAGTTAGGAATTTTGTCAACTAATAATTAAGGAGGAGTGTTAAGAATACTTGATAATAATTAATGATTGACAAAACTCCAAGAAATCTAGTTGTAAAAAATAGTTGAACAATAATGATTTTGATTGATATGTAATTATATTGTAATGTCAATATTGAATGTAATTTTATAATTAAATAAATACAGTTATTTATTAGAAGGATAAGTAGGTTCTTTATTCATAAAACTCAACTCCTTGTTTGTAAAAATACATTTTTCTGACTTTATAGGACTGAGTCCCAATTCTATCATTGTTTGAGTAAATGTTTTATTCCAAGTTATTGGTGCTTGTCGTAAACCATAAAGCGATTTCTTTAAGCGACATACTTTGTTTTTTTCTTCATAACCTTGTGGCATTTTCATGTAAATATTGTCTTTTAATTCTCCATATAAAAACGCAGTTTTAATATCAAAGGTCATAATATAACGATTTTCTGATGCCGCAATAGCAAATAAGGTTTTAAGAGATGATTGACTTACCACTGGACTGTAGATCTCTTCAAAATCAATATTACCTCTTTGTTCACAACCTCGTACTACCAATCTAGCTTTATAAGTGCCATCTTCTTTGACACGAAATACCCATTTATTAGACAATATCTTTTGACCTTTTACTTGATCTTCCTCAACAACATCCCATGTTTGATTCTTCTCTAAAGAATCTTTTTCAGCTTTTATCGCTTTATTCCATTTTTCTTTATCGGCACATGTCACTGCTTCTTCGTAGGTTAACAGACTATAATCATAATTTAATCTTTCTGGTTTCTTTCTTATTCTATTACTTCGTTTCAAATTTATATTTTCAGCTTTTATTTTTTCTATATTTTCATTTATATTCTGTGTTTCTTCTTTTGTTTTTTTCTTTGAATTTTCTTCTTCAAGTTTTTCTTCATCTTCTGTGTCTTCAGTTTCTTTAATATCTTCTTTTTTACTTTCTTTGGTTTCTTCTTTAAGTTTTTCTTCAACTTTCGTCTTTTCAGTTTCTTTAATATGTTCTTCTTTTTCTTTTTTACTGTTTCTGGTTTCGAATATTACATCTCGTTCAACTAATATTTTTCTTTTTTCGGCATTCCACAATCTATAACCCATAGGAGCATAACCAACCATAGTTTGTCTTTTAGTTCTTGATTCTAGCTTTCTAAGATGTCCTAGTCTTTTAGAATATGCATCGCATCCAAACGCCTGAATATTTGAAATGTTTGGTCTTTTACCTGTCCAGGCTTCGTATGGTGTTACATCGCAACCTTGAGTAGGAAGTCGATTTAAAAGATATGTTGCTGTTTTCATTGCCTCTCCCCACATTTCTTCTCCGAGATTTGAATCAAATAATAAGGCTCTAGTTTTTTCCATAAGTGTTCTGTTTAGACGCTCTGCTTTTCCATTTAGTTGTGGAGTATAGGGAATAGTGTAGTCTAATTTTATGCCTTTTGATTTACACCAGTTTTTAAATTGCGTTCCTGTGTATTCTCCGCCATTATCACAACGTAATATTGAAACTTTATTAGTAAGTTCTCTTTCAGCTTCATTTATATAATTCTTTATATTTTCTGCAACTTCAGATTTATATTTCATTAAATATATTTTTGTAAAATGACTGTAGTCATCCAAAATAGTTAAAACAAATCTCATTCCATCCCAAGATTCATTTTCTATAGGTCCACAAACGTCACTGTGTATTATTTCAAGTACTCGAGTTGCTCGTTCTCTTACTGAATTAAATGGTTTTCGAGTTTGCTTTGCTGCTATACAAATTTCACAATTTTCTGATGCTTTCTTAATTTCATCTTGCGTTATGGAGATACCATCTATAGTCGTTATTATAATCTTCTGAGCTTGTGCATCTTTCTTTAACCACCCGTTTCTATCTTGTTCTTGGGGTACTGTTCCCGTAACTATATCGAATAAACCTTGTGCTTTGAACAGTATATTTACTTGGAATTTCCATAAATGGTATGATTCTACATCCGTTAACTTTTCAATTACATCTTCAACTGTGTTCCTCTTTTCCATTTTTTCTTTTTTACCTTTTATTTTAATGTTCGTCTTCTAATGTTTTTAATAGATTATGGCGAATCTGGGCCCATAACCTGATGAATTTTATATTAAGAAGACTAACGAACACTGGTTTTATAGTTTATATTTTAGTTTGTATTTCTACAATATTGACAACGTTTTATTTTATTATTTTTCATATAACTGTCAAAATTACTCTGAACAACTTGATCTATATTTACTTCAAAAATTATATTCCAACAGAAACAACTACTATATTAAGAAAATTCTGATTGAAAGATGTCAGTGTCAAGTGAAATTGACATAGTGTGTCTGTTTTATAATTTTACTGGAAATATAGGATCTTTTGCTTTTTCTATGGAATTTGTATAAAATACATATAACTGCTTTAAGGTAATGTACAAGAAATAATAATAATAAATCTTTTTTTCTGCAGATACATTACACTGTATATAGAAAACGTCACAAAATAATAATTTTCTGTATGAAATTTGCATAAAATACATGCAACTGCCGGAAGCTAATGTACAAGAAATAGAATATTTAATTTAGCAAGGAACTTTCCGTATGAAATTTGTACAAAATATATAGAACTGACGGAAGGTAATGTGCTGGCCACATCAGATTTTTTTTTAAAAAATCAAATAATTGTACTAATTTAAATGTTGTAGCAGCCTTGGCCAATATTTACTGGCATATATAAAATTTTGTTCGATCACTATCTTTGTCAGTTAGTCTTCGATTTTTCGTTTTTCTGGGAAACAGTTGAAGATCAGATCCTGTATAAACATTAAAATTTCTTTGTGTCAGCTTTTCCCTCAGCCTTATCTACAGAGTTAGGGGTTGCCTTGACTCTGTACTCGCGCTTATTTAACCAAATCATCAAATCATTATAGCTCATCGGGGATCTTACTCTGACAGAGAAGGCATATTGTAATAAATATACAAAAACGCATTTTTCAAATCTACCTACAACCTATCTCGAGACACAATTTTTAGAGCATTGCTGGTACTTATAAGTCTTTGGCAGCCAAAATCCGCGCGAAAATTTTAGTTGGAACTTAACTAACTCTGGAAGCGTCAGTTTTTGCAACTTTTATTTTATGGATGTTCTAGTATCATAATACAACTTGAATTGAGTTAAACAAAGATCTTTCCCCAAAATATTATGAACCTACAACGATTTATTTCCTACATGTACAGTGGAAAAAAATCCTTAGAATAACCTCTGATATCTTCTAGCGGTAATTTGCATTTAACGCCCTTAATACTTAAATAACTTTTTACCTTCCGTCACCTTTAGGTAAGGAAGGTATTGTCTTTGGTCAAAAAATTCGGTGGTGAGTTTTTGATGAATAAGCACGTTTTAGGGTCCCTAGAATACGATTTTACTATTTTTACGATGATGTCTGTATGTGTGTGTGTGTATGTGTGTGTGTGTGTGTGTGTGTGTGTGTGTGTGTGTAACAAAATTTTCGTCTACGATAACTTCCATACTACAATTCTAAAAATTATAATTCTTTCGTATTTCTCTTCGTTACATCCATGCGACGAGCTGATTAGATTTTGGTTAGAATTGGACAACCGGAAGTACCCTCATTTGAAGATTTTAAAAGTTTTTCTTGAAAAAACTATGTTAACTATAATTTTTTCACATTTAATTTTATTATAAATATTAAAGAATATTTTATTTTCTATACGATTTGATTGCATTTTATACCTAATATTAAATGGATATAGAGTTAAGAAATTATAAAGAAATTAAATTTCATAATGTAGCCATAGCTATGGAAACAGCTACTATATTAAGAAAATTTTGATTGAAAGATGTCAGTGTCAAGTGAAATTGACATAGTGTGTTTGTCTTATAATTTTACTGGAAATAGGTATAGGATCTTTTGCTTTCTGTATGGAATTTGTATAAAATACATACAACTGCTTTAAGGTACTGTACAAGAAATAATAATAATAATAATAAATCTTTTATTTCTGCAGATAGACTGTATATAGAAAACGTCATAAAATAATAATTTTCTGTATGAAATTTGCATAAAATACATGCAACTGCCGGAAGGTAATGTACAAGAAATAGAATATTTAATTTAGGAAGGAACTTTCCGTATGAAATTTGAACAAAATACATAGAACTGACGGAAGGTAATGTGCTGGCCACATCAGATTTTTTAGTCTTTGTCCACGGAATCCCAACGAAAAAATTCCCCCATAATAGACAAAATTAAAAATGCAATTTTTACAATTTTCTCTATTATCCCAGTTTTCATCAATGCCCCTAAATGAGCACTTTATTGTAGTAAATATAATTGCACAAGCAATAAATTTTCAATGAAAGAATGGTATTTCAAAGAACAATAGATTAAAATTCGCATTTATAATTCATAAGTTATTTGTATTGAAATATTTTATGCACGGGAGCAAATAAATCCAGTGTGGAATACAATTTATTTAGCTACCTATTGTTTCCTACACAATATCTCTTGATTTCAACACTTTATGCAAATTCGCTTATTTTTAATCACGTTTGGTGTCAGCCTGGTGGTAATTTATTTCGTGCCTTCAGCTCTTCATTGGCACGACTGTCTTTGTGTGAGGACAGGGTTCGCAACATAGCAAACAAATTTCCATTTAGATAACATAGTGCCTTTTTGAAGTCTATTAACAGACTGGGATTTGCTAGCGATTCAAAAAGTTCACAATTTCGATATGAAATACATATCGCTTTGAACTTTACCTTTGTTTAATATTATAACTAACTGGGACATCAATGGAAAGTGTGTAGAGAAAGAACTTTTTATCTGGTGTGCTAGTTTCAAATTTCATTTCTGTTGTCGTATGCGACTACAATGATTTTGAACAATATCATTTTTTGTGTGCTGTAGAGATCCGAAATGTGGATCTTGAGGAAGAAATAGTAAAAGCTTAAAAATCGGAAATAAGCCAAGCCAAGCTTTCGACTATAAGCCAAACCAAGTCTTTGATTATCAAGTAGCTTGATTGAAAACAAGCTTTTCCAGGCTTTCACCAGAATTGCTGACGATTTTAACAAAACCGTAATTTTATAGAGATAACCTACTTTTTGAATGTTTCAGCAATTATATTTATTTATTCAGTGCCGGCCCAAGACTTTTGAAACCCCCAGGCGAAAATTTTAAATTGCGCCCCTCATTTATTATAATTTTGTTAAGATTATATAGGCAAAAAATAGAAAAGAGGCGATTTGTGTCCATAACTCGTGAACAATTACAGAATCTTAATCTTAATGAAATTTTTTTGAAAATATTTTGATTAGTCACTGGAGAGTTACTTTCAAAGTCCGTTTATGTACAACAGTGTCTAGCTTCCTCTCTTAAACAAATAGAATATTTAATTCACGATTGCTTTGCATGTCTAGTGTTGATTCTGTAATTTTGACATTAAACAATTAAATATGGTCTCTTGTCATTAGCATTTTGGATTACAAACAAAAGGACTTTCAAAATAACTCTTCCGTGACTAACCCTGTATACCTATAGGGAAAGAAAAAATATTACTCAGTGTAGGTATAAATCTCGGTATAAATACTTGTCGTTATTTTGCAATTTGGAAAATCTAATTTAACTCTTTAACGGTTCATCCTAGGTAAAAAATATAAGAATCTTGTTTCGAAAAAATTTCGATACAGATCACCGTTTTCAAGAAAAATGTCAAAAACCAAAATATGTCACCTTTTTCCAAATTGGCGAGGGGCTGTTGCATCAGTATATTTTTCTGTACAGGATTCAGTATAAAATCTTTTGTTGTAATTTTTTTTTATGTTGGGTGTATTTTTCAGTAGATTTCCTGAACAACAATTACTTCTTTAGTATTTGATATGACAATGTTTTTAATTGATATAATCGCCAACGAATTGAACCTTTCTTCTTTCTTAGTATAACGTAAAAAAATATAAATAGGATTTAATTAATATAAGTTTTCTGCAATTGGAATTGTCAACATTATGATTAAAGCTATACACTGGACGAGTCAATAAACTTATAATTTGATTTTTATTTTTTTTTTGCAAAAAATAGTCTCAAAAAATGTCGCCCTAAAACCAATTTCGCCTCAGGCGGTCGCCTGGCTTGCCTGTAGATTGGGTCGACCCTGTATTTATTTATATTCTTCCAAATCAGGATACATAAGTATCCTAAACATGGGAGAGGCAACAAAATACACAAAATTAACAGGCATGAATAGACAGAGTATCTATGGAAGTACAGAGTTAATCTCATTGTAGAGAACCGTTCTGAACTGAGTAAATGTATGATAGAACATGTCTAATTCACTAAAACATTTGTTTTCAATTTCATTATAAATGAAACCTGGTCTTTTAATGGGGTTTTTAAATTATTACGCATAATAGGAATATAAAAAGCATTACTGGAATGGGAATGCAATCGAGGTACGTAAAAATAAATTTCATTTAAAACGAAATTGTCATCAGTCAGATTGTTTACTAATTTATAAAGGTATAATCATGAATATATGATATGTCTGTCCTCAAGTGTACACGTATCGAATGTGTGTAAAGCAGCAGAATAACTGTATGTTAAAGGATTGAATGAAGGTGAAATTTTACGCATGCAATATCTGACAAACTTCCGCTGTACCCACTCAATTCGCTTACTAAAGGTGTAGGGTGACCATACGTCCCGTTTTGAACGGGACAGTCCCGTTTTTACCTCCCGCTATCCTTGGTAAGGAAGGTAAAGGGATCGTGTTAAAAATCGCACATCCATGGCTACAGCAGAATTTTCATTTCTAATCCTTCAAAGAAATATGACCATAAATAAAACAACAATGTAAAAAGGCTTTTAGGAAAACATAATATCCTTGTCTTATCTCCGTAGATATTTCGAGTTTAGATTTTAACATTGCATGACTTGAGACCTAATATGTGCACTTCACAAACTGCCGAAACACATGTTAAACTATGCACGAAGATCAATAAAACTTTATAGTCGAGTATTTAAACTGCAAGAAATAAAACGAAACATAAAAAATAAGTTAAAGTGCATAGAAGAAGAAAGACGAACACGGATAATATGTTTATTTAAGTTGATGTTTTTATCGCTGTCAAAACACGAATTTCGCTCTAACGGAAATTTATAAGTCGTATATCACAAAATTTTAACTTCCCAAACATATGTTTACGCGGATAAACTTACAACTTCCATTTGCAAGATGAAAAAAGTATAGAAATAGGAAACATTACATTTAGGGGCTACAAAAGAACAACTTTCTAGCTTCCTTAGTTTTACAAACTTCCGTAACATAATTTACATCGGGATCATGTTTAAATATTAAAAAAATCTGATGTGGCCAGCACATTACCTTCCGTCAGTTCTATGTATTTTGTATAAATGTCATACAGAAAGTTCCTTGCAAAAGATTTTATTTCTTGTACATTACCTTAAGGCAGTTGTATGTATTTTATACAAATTCCATACAGAAAGTTTCTAACAAAAGATCCTATATTTCCAGTAAAATTATAACATAAACATACTGTCAACTGCACTTGACACTGACACCTTTCAATCAGAATTTTCTTAATGTAGCAGCTGTTTCCAGAGTTATAGCAAAGCTGACTAATATATATGATATTTAATTTCTTTATAATTTTTTAACTCTATGTCCATTTAATATGAAGTACAAAATGCATTCAAATCGTATAGAGAATAAATAATTCTTTATTGTTTATAATAACATTAAATGTGAAAAAATTATATTTAACATCGTTTTTTCAAGAAAAACTGTTAAAATCTTCAAATGAGGGTACTTCCGGTTGACCAATTATAACCAAAATCTAATCAGCTCTTCACATAGATGTAACGAAGAGAAATACGAAAGAATTATAATTTTTGGAATTGTAGTATTAGAGTTATCGCATTAGAAAATTTTGTCACACACAGACACACACACACACATACGTACACACACACACACACATACAGACATCATCGTAAAAATAGTAAAATCGTATTCTAGGGACCCTAAAACGTGCTTATTCATCAAAAACTCACCACCGAATTTTTTGACCAAAGACAATACCTTCCTTACCTAAAGGTGACGGAAGGTAAAAATATTTTTGCACGATCGGGTTATTTTTTATATTTACCGATCGTGTTTCCAAAACAGTAGGTCTTATTTACAAATTACTGAACGGTAAGTGAGGTGACTCACCTCGGTAAGTGATGTGCTGCACTTACCGTTCAGGAGGCGAGACGGTAAATAAATAAAAACAAAAATCAAAGCTTACTTCAAAAATGACAAATAATTTTTTTTAATATGTCAAAATAATTTTCAAATCTTACTTTCTTTTAAATTTCGTGCGTCGATCGTGCAAAAAATAGTATAAGCATCACGAACTTTAAGGAATTACCAATCTCAGACAACATTGTCTTCGATCGGTAAACTGTCCTTACCGTTCTTAATACTTAATATACTATACTGGATATTAAGAAATAGAAAAATAAACATGGATTAACAATTAAATAATAATTAAACATTTTTATAGGACTTTTTACCTTCCGTCACCTTTATGTAAGGAAGGTATTGTCTGTGGTCGAAAATTTCTTTTATGAATAAGCATGTTTAGAGTCCCTGGAATAAGATTTTACTATTTCTACGATGATGTCTGCATGTATGTATCTATGTATGTAGGTATGTCTCTGTATGTATGTGTGTATGTGTGTGGGTGTGTGTGACGAATTATTCGGATTTGATAACTCCATTACTACAATTCAAAAAAAAATAATTCTTTCCTATTCCTTTTCTTTACATCCATGTGAAGAGATGATTAGATTCTGGTTATAACTGGTCGACCGGAAGTACCCTCATTTTAAGATTTTAACAGTATTTCTTAGAAAAACGTTGTTAAATATTATTATTATTATTATTATTATTATTAGTATTATTATTATTTCTATTATTATTCCACGTTTAATTTTAATATAAATATTAAAGAATATTTTATTCTCTATACGATTTGATTACATTTTATACTTCATATTCAATGGATATAGAGTTGAAAAATTATAAAGAAATTCAATTTCATAAAGCAGCAAGGTAACAGCTACTACTACTATTAGTATGTTCCGTAACGCAACCGGTTCAACCAGATTTACGGTTTTAAATTTCGTTAGTCTTGAAATTATTTGCCGGTTTCTATTTGGAACGCGGTTCCTGAAAAAAGTTGGTAAAAGTCGGACCCATGGCAACCATGAAATAAACAACAAACGAGCAGATGAAATGTCAAACGAAAATAAAATGTAATTATGTAGCCACTTATAAGCAAATAATGTTCATATGAACGTGTAAAACGTAACCATTTGATCAAAAATGATGTAAATATTTGTCCAATAAAAGTTCAATTCATTTGACAGTTTAAAGGCTTGTTCATGTAAGCTGTAAACTTAAGACGTTACCTTAGCATTAGCATTATGACTTTGCATTAATAATTCGAGTAAAGACAAATGCGTGCTACGGTATATGTAGTTGTAACCTTAACCTTAGCATTACGCCGTAACCCTAAAATACGCCAATTTTTAAATTCTGAAGTCATAATGCTAATGCCGAACACTCAGAAGCTTGCCGGTGGCGATATTCATGCCCTTAAATTTGACGTTTGACGTTTTAAAAAATTCTGTCACATTTAAGTAAAAATGAACGGTTTTGAAAAAGATATTCAATTGAATTAGTGGAACAATACAAATTGTTAAAAATACGACAACGTCTGTATCACTATCCATATCTATATTTTATATGTCCTTGTATGTCAAAATGAATGACGTGTCGCTGTTAGAAAAAATGACATTACCGGCCTACTCTTATTGATTTGCCCTGACAAGTACATGTACCAGGCAACGTAATATAAAATTTAATGCAAAGTCATAATGCTAGTGCTAAGGTAAAGTCTTAAGTTTACAGCTTACATGAACCAGCTTTAAAGCCACTCTAACTCATATTGGACAATCGGTCTAATTCACTAAGAGTTGTTAACATAGTCGTTAGGTAACAACTGAGAGTTAACAACGATTTTTTCAAAATTTCAAGAATCTCATCATCAGGAATGACGTATGGCCATCATGTAGAAGATTTAGCAGTAAAAATTATAGAAATTTGACTCTGTTGAAATGGCTGTTTAAATTTAAATGTGTAAGAGAAATGAAAATAAATTTCAAAAAATTGAATTTTGATCTTTTCGGGAGAGAACCTGAAAATTTGTTCAATATTAAGAATTAAAATATTTAAGTTTGAAAATAAATGTAAATCCTTCGTCTTGTAACATGAGACCTTCGGGCATATACTGACTCAGTATGTTTGAAGTATGAGACCATCCAATTCACGAATTAAACGACACTTTTTCAGTTTGAATATCTCTGTAAATATTTTTTTGAAGAATGGATTACTAACATCTTGCAAATTTCTTTGCATAAATCTAAAATCTTGTCTAAAAATGTATATAATTATTGGACATATAGGTATATATATATATATATATATATATATATATATATATATATATATATATATATATATATATATATATATATATATAATAGTTTATAAATAGTTTACCTTTGCTGTCGTCCCTATTTTTCCAGTAAAAGTTTATTACCTAACACAAAATTTTCAAGAAAAACCTTTTACCAACGATAGTTCAATACTAACAACGAGAGAAATGCAGTTGCTAGATTAACAACTCGACGTAACGACGAATTGTTAAATATTAGCAACTTGATGTAATAGTGAATTGCGATTTTGAACTTAGCAACTGACATTCAAATTAACAACTGAAAATGGTTGTTAATTTTAACAATTTTGCTTAGAGAATTAGGCCATATGGTTGTTTTGCCAAGAGCTCTTCAATTGTATAACAGATTGCGTCAAAAACAATATTTAGGGGGAATTTTTTAAGAAATTCTGTTCGAATTAAGTAAAGTTGACTAATTCCTATCAATGCGGAATACAAATTTTTTGTAAATAATCAGATTCTAAGGACTTTAAAACATGCGTATTATCAAATTGTCGATATGTTATTTTAGCAAGAATCCTATACTTACCTTCCTTACCGGGGCTAAAAAATGGCGCGGTGTCTGAATTTCGTTAAATAGAAACATCAATATTCTCCACTAACTGCTCCGCAAGAAAAAAAAACTAAAAGTTTTCTCGTCTACGTAATTAGGAATTTAAAGCGAAACCAACTTCTCTGTCCTTGCAAATAATTGACTAACAATGTTTTGGATGTTCCCGTGGATCTGACAAGACACCCTTTTAAAACTTAATTAAAGATAGCGATTTTAGGGGAAAAAATCTTCCCTTGGAGAGAGATAACCCTTGGATGGTTCGTCGTCACGTGATGTGCGACTCGGGACAGACTGATGATCTGGACACTGGATCGTACTCAAGGGATTAAAGACGAGAACCAATCGTAGAGCGTCTCTTTGTTGAAATATTGCCACTTCTAAAAGAAAAGACTTTACGCAGAGTTCGGTTATACGAATGTATTTAACAGTATTCAAAAAATTGGCATAGCAGTTGCGTACAAAATTTACACCATGTACGTAAATTTGTAGCCTGAAATGATTATAGTAATGTAACATGTGAGACTATCAGTGCTACAAGCGTCTAAGTACGTAAACAAACAAGCCGCGACGTGTTTAATTACTTCCGACCGCCTGAACCATTTGTGTTCATCTGTTCATTGTTATTATGCAGTCGAACATTCTAGAGCTCTCTGGAAGTTAATGGCGGCTGTATAAAAGGGACGCAGCTATGCTCGGGAGTTAGTTAGTTACATACAGTGTCATAGAGACATTCACATGGAGTGTTAGTGAGCGTATGCCGTTGGTGTCGAGTAGGTACTCGGGGAGTTACTGGTATATTGGGATAGCTGTGGATGTGAATACTCGGTAGTGTTGACGAGTATTGGGAAGCTATAATGTACAAGGACAGAGACGGCGAGTCGGGAAGTTACTGGTATACCGGCATAGCTATGAAAGAGAATACTCGGTAGTGTTAAAGAGTATTGGGAAGCTAGGTATATACGGGGACAGTAACGGCAAGTGAAAGTGAATACTCGGCAGTGGTGTTGAAGAATTGTGGCATACGGACAGTCGGTGATACTGAGGCTGTGGAAGTTAGACAGAGAGTTACATAAATAGACAGATAGTGTGGTGAAAGAACTGACTTCTGTCCGAGCAGTTGAATATACAGACGCTGTTGAATCAGTTGAGTATATAGACGCTGTGGAGGTTGGTAGGCGGACAGTTGAACGTGATATAATTAAAAAAGTGACATAAATAGTCGAAATAAATAATTAGTATAATCGTATAAATAAATAGTCCTGTTTATTGTTAAATAAATAAATAGAGTTAGTGTTGTCTAGTTAATTATAGTTTTAGTCTTATTTAGTTTATAATAATTGTTTAATATTAGTAATAGTAATTTTCATTATAGTATAATAAACACTTATTTTAATTAATAAAAATCTGATGTGGCCAACACAAGACCTCTCGTAAATTCCATGTTTGAAATAGCAATGAATTTTAAGTAAAGTATCACTTCCGGTTGATCGTTGGTATATAAAATCTAATTTGTTGTTCCAATAAATAGAAAAGTCTGTAATACCAAATTTTGAAAAATCTGTTAATAGCTCCAAATTAAGTACTACTTTCAGTTTATCATATAGGTGTAGTCAAAATCTAATGTTGTTTCCAATTATACACGTGTTTTAAATACCAAATTTGAGAAGTTTTGGATCATGTTTTAATATATTTTTTCAAGAAAATCTGTTTATAGCTTCCTGTAATGTAGTACTTTCGGTTTATCAATTTTAGAAAACATCCAATATGTCGTTCTCATTAAAATAAAAGTCTTAAATACCCAATTTGAAAAGTTTTGGATTGTATCAATTTACTTTTCACGAAAATCTGTTCAGAGCTTCAAATTGTATTCAAAATCTAATATGTTGTTCCCCTTCATATAAAAGTCGTAAATACTAAATTTCGCAAGTTTTCGAATATATATATATATATATATATATATATATATATATATATATATATATATATATATATATATATATATTATAATAAATTTTTCACGAGAATCTGTTCAGAGCTTCAAGTAAAGTATCACTTCTGGTTGATTAATTTTAGCCAAAATCTAATATGTTGTTTCTCATGATATAAAAGTCTTAAATACTAAAATTTAAAAGTTTTGCATTATATTTTAATAGTTTTTCATTAAAAACTGTTATGGGCTTCAAGTAAAGTATTACTTCCATTTATCCAATTTTACCCAAAATCTAATCCACTCGTTATATGAATGCAGGAAGCTTGAATACGGAAAATAGATATATTTGGAAGTTTGTTATAAGAGTTATCGTGGACGAAAAAATCGTCACACACACACACACACTGCCATCATCGTAAAAATAGTAAAAAACGTGTTGTGGGTTGTGGGGACCCTAATTCGTGCTTATTTACTGAAAACTCACCATCGAATTTTTGACACGATTTTCCTTACCTACGGTATGACGGGAGGTAATAATTGTGTAATATAATATGCCTTGAATTTTTGTTGTACTCTTAGACCTATAAACACAGTACTTTTTGGTGCATATTATGTTCATTTTCTTTAATTCTTTTATATTGCACGCATTTTCAAATGAAATTAGAAAATCTAAGCGTGAGAACATCTTTTTATGTTAAAGGAAACGATGATTTTTTACGTTTACATATTTGATATGTCCTACAGGCCGCCATCATTTTAGTTCCACAAAATTACGCTAATGATCCCAATATATTTTACATTAGATACACATTAATGTGCCCCTAGAAACTTCCAAAAGAAAATACTGTAACAATTAGTACCCATTTAGAATTCATCAGAAATTATCGTCATAACAGGACAGTTGTTTGTGTTGGTAAGTGTGGACAGCTTACTGCTGGAATCGGGCCAAGAACACATTTTCTCGCTGATGTCTTTCTATAATAATAAATCATAGAGGGGCGTAATTAATGCCTGTGTAAATATTTCCATTATTGTCAGCCTTAAATGTTCAATTATGATAATTCCAAAACAAATCCATTTTTCTTCTGCGATGCATAAATCGTCTACAATCTCGCCGCTGCCTTCTGACACTGATTATAGGTTTTTACCGCTAAAGTGTATATTTCCTCGACTTACAATTTTTGTAGAACGGTGTTCATTTTCTTGTTTTTGCTCTAGTTTGTATGGAACATATTTCAAATTATTCAGTGATTATGTAAAACTTTAATACATGGATGGAAATCTTGGAGTAGTTTTTGATTTATTTCGCAGAAAAATAAATAAAAGTCTGGGAAATTTATCGACAGATTCTACTTAAAACTCATATAAAACTTAAAAGCATATTGATATATTGCTGCATTTACCTATATTCCGAAAGTACAAGCGGTGAAAATTTCCAGAAAAGTGTACTTTGCATATTACAAGGTTTTACAGCTTTTCATTAATATACCCACACAGCAAAAACCAAAAAAATATTGTAAATATGAGTTCCACACAGCGACATCGAGTTTCAAGGATGCCAAAAAGTATCTTTGACACAAGTTATTACATTTTAAAGTTTAACAATAAGGAAGCTAGAATGGGCTCGTCCAACTCTTCGGCTTTTTAGAAATTACATCTCGCATATAAATTTTGAATATAAATAAATGAAACCGCAATAAAAATTGCTATATATTTTGTATTTTTATACCTATAATAATGTAATTAAAGTTGTTAGCGTAAAATCGTCGCCATGTTGTGACGTCAGCGTCATTACAGTCGTCCAGTTACCCTGTGAAAATGTCACTATAGAGTGGATCATGCATATTTTGCTCATAAATTCGCGATTGGCTTTACACATACTCTAACATACACAAATTTAATATATCCGAGTAATTTTTTATTAAGATCAAAAGAAAATTTACTTATTAAATAAATTTATATTATAATTTGTTTTAATTCTTGTAATCTCAATACTTGTCATTGTTGTAATCATTTAGTAAATACGAATATAAATGTTGGATTACTTTTTATTATGAACTATGTTTTGATTATTATAATCAATAATGTCATTGTTGTATTTAATTATAAAAATATAAAAAATATTTTAAAATAATTACTTAAATAATTTTAATTATATTAATGGCATTTCGTGAGTATGGTAACCTTCAATATTATATTAAAGGAAGTCTTAAAGTCACATTAATTAATGCGAATAATAACCTGATTATGAAAACGAGTTATTATTAATTTTACTTAACTGATTTTTAATTATGTATAATATGTACTAACGAAGTTTTACATAAGTTAACATTTAACACTACTCCTATACATATTTCTGTAAGTAAATCAAACAAATATAAATTTTGAAATGATATAATAACTATCTGCCTTACTTTATTACCATTGGCTCTAAAGATTTTTGATTACAGTTTGTAATGGATACATATTTTATTCTTGCAACATTTCTTGTATATTACCATATTAATGATAACGTATTTCGGTTCTCTGTACTTGACGGAGTGACGCTAACGTCATAACTTTCGCGCCAAAACTTTAATAATTATTTTAGGCGTTATTAAGCATAATTTCAAGAAAACAAAGAATACGGAATTTCTATTTTTTAATTCTTCGTAACATGTAAAAATTCAAAAAAAGTTGGACGGGCTCATTGTTTTTTACCTCTCGCTACCCTCCGCTCTGTCAAATATTATCATTCAGAAAACTTTGGAACCCTGTATTTCTACCTTATTCTAATAGGGATAGAAGCCATTAAATTATTGTGTAAATCAGATAACAGGAAATGGCACTTTACTTGGAGCTCAAAATAATTTTTCTTCGAAAAATACCTTTAAATGTTATTTTTTTGAGATTTATGTTAAGATTATTATATTTTTTACAAGTTTGTATTAATACTTTCTTTATATTTTATACATGAATTTATAAAATTATCTATCTATAATTTAAATTCCGGAGCCTACGCTTTAAACAAATCCTTAGTTACACAGTTCAGATCTCAAATGTATGTAACCGGCAGTGGTACAGAAAAATAAAAATAAAAAATAAAAATTATATTATAAGATACTGTCAGACGAACGGAGCCAGCAATTTTAATATTAATTATAAACGTCAAAAGTCGACAGAATATCGTAATTTAACATAGCCAAGTTTTGGAATTGGCAAGAAAATTGCATTTCCTGCTTATAGTTTCATAATATGATAGATTTTGACTATTATTTCTTGTCTAAAATACTCAAATGAGCGATTTTGAAGAAGAAGAAGATTTTTGATTTGATTCACGCGGAACGTTGGTTAAAAATTTCACCTGTTTTAATAAATATTATGAAACTAAAAAATAGAATAGGTTGTATTTAAATTTACAAAGTTGATGTCACTTCCGGTTATACCGGAAGTTCCATAATTACAATTTTCACGCAATTCAATAATCAATATGTGTATTTGTAATAACCGAGAGAAAGGGTGTATACACTTTTTTGTAAAAAAATATCGAATATCTCGAAAAAGAAAAGAGATATCGACCTGTGGTTTTAAAATCTTCAATTTACACCCTTCAAACTACTTAAATACAAATTTTCAATTTTTTTAATTTTTTAAAAATTTCGGCCTTTTTTTAAACCACACCACCCTTATACCCAAAAATGGGTGTGCGGTACACCTTCAACGACCTCACCAGTAAATTCCTCGTACCAAAAAACATAAGTATACTAATTTTTATCAAAATATTCCAACGGATACATCAATTATTAAACATTCTTTAAAATCATCAAAAACTGAAAAAATCGCAAGGGGTACACCTTAGATTTTTTGCGATTTTTGGCCATTTTCAGACTTTTCCTTCTGGAGATTGTAATACTTGTTCAAAAATTATGAAAATTGGTATGCTTATGTAATTTTGCTCGTAGAATCTAATGGTGATATCGCCAGCGGTATATAAGTGACCATATTTGGGATATGACCCAAAAATGGGCATTTTTGAGCAAAGTTTTGAGGACGAATATCTCCGACACGAAAAGAGATATCGATCTGTGGTTTTAAAATCTTCAATCTACACCCTTCAAACTACTTAAATACAAATTTTGATAATTTTAAATTTTTTTTATTAAACCACACCATCCTCATACCCAAAAATCTGATGTGACCAACACCAAACCTCCCGCTATTTAATTTTTATTAATTTAAATATACATATTTAAATGTTGTGTGAGGGAACCATGTTGACAATGTGCATTAATAAATATAAGGCCTTCTAGTTCCACTATTACTTTTTATATTTATTTAGGACGTTTCGAGCAAAATCCGCTCATCTTCAGCAACTATAAAGTTCAAGTTGAGAATTAAAAGTAAATACATATAATGTTGAAGCAGAATTACAATGTTATACATCAGCGAAAATTGTAAAAATTACATGACAATTATACTCTTCGTAGTCAGATGGAGCGTGGGCCCCCAATTCAACGATGCAACACGCCGCTGACACTGACCAGTTGAGTGCAGTTGTTGTTGTTAATGTTACATATTTCTGGCTTCCAAATGCATCCCGAATCACTACAGGTATTTAAATGTAGGTTAAGTTGCGGTATGCAGAGAATCCCTCTGGTGTGAAAGAATGGGCGGGGAGCCATTGGAATGTAGTGGGATAGTTGGGCGTGAAACTGACGGGAAACAAAACGGTTCCGGGCAAAAATCTGAAATATCGGCCGGTGGTCCAGGGCGGGTGATTCATATAGGGCCATTGTTACTGGAAACTGGAAGTTGGAAGCTGGAAGCGTTGGCATAGCGTGAACTGGATGCTGGCCTCTCCAGAACTAGTGTTTGGCCACAAGCAATGAGAACTTGCAAGAGATTTGTGTAATGACATAATATTGAAAGAGGAATTGTGCAGTTATGGGAATTTCAAGAGTTCAAATCAGCAAATTGTGACGGTTTTAGTTCAATGTGTCCATAGCTTTTAATAGCTTTTAAGAATCGATAAATTCTCATTAAAAATATGTGGGTATATATTTTATACGAATTTACACAAGCGTTTTAAAATAAGCATTAGAATACTGCAAATAGTACCAAATTAAATAAATAAATAACAGTTATTTGTTATAAGGATCGTAACGTTAATTATTATGGACGAGTTCGTCCACGAAACCCAGGTACCCGTAAACAAATATGAGCCGTATTGCTTGTGTTCGCTAGGTAAACATTACGGCTCATATTTGTTTACGGCTACCTGGGTTTCGTGGACGAATTCATATACACCGATTATTAAGGCCGTCGCGCACTTGGGCGAGGCGAAGCGAGGCGAAGCTAAGCGCGGCGAAGTGCCGTTTTTTCATTCAATATATTATTATGTGTATACGCGCACTTTGGCGAAGCGAAGAGCAGAGCAGCGAAGCGACTTGCACGAATACTTCGGGGAGAATATTTTTCTCTGCTTTTCGCTTCGCTGAGCTGAAGTGTGCGATAGCGCAGCGCAGCTACCTAAATCAGAACGAATACGCCCGAGATACATTGGAAATAGCCGGTTTAGAATTAAATTTCACACGTTTCATATCAAACAATACGTATACGTTCTATGAAAATGTCAAACACAGAAGAGAAATTAGTTCTTCTGGTTTCAAAATATAAAGATCTGTACGATATAGGATGCGTCGAGTATAATAATCAGACATTGAAAGACAACTGCTGGTTAGAAGTAGCAGAAGCAATGAATATAACCGGTATGATATGCTATGTATATTAAGTTTATTAATTGTAAATATAACAATATACATTACAAAATGTTGAATTTTAAGCAAGGTATTAAATATTTGATTCAATAGATATGGATATGACAACTGAATATGTACTACAACTTAAAACAAAAAAAAACTAAATATATTATTATTAATAAATATGATGTCATTTAAAAAGCAGATTATCTATTTTGTTATATATACAATGTAGAAGAATTTTTCAAAAAAATTAGTTCTGAAAATTCCTTACATATTAAACGATTTCTATTGTAGTATTGCAGACTCAACAAAAAAGGAGATTGACTACTTGGTTACAGAATGTAGTAGAATATATCAAAAAATTTAAACATTTTTTCGGTCTCTCTGTATCATGGAATTTTGCCACTGCACTGAACCTACGGATGAAACAAAATAATTTATAAATTTGTCTCGTATTGATAGTGCCTGCGTCGTTGCGTTTCCTCCGAGCTGACCATTTTTTGAAGCAAACGCGGAGGTTTCTCGTTGAAAACTGCTCGCAAGTGCGCGTTGGTTATAAAAATGACTCTTCGCCGCTCTTCGCTTCGCCGCGCTGCGCTTCGCTCAAGTGCACGACGGCCTTTATCGTTCTAGTGAAGATTATAAAGCGAGGCGAAGCCGACTTTGATATCACGATGTGTACCATATTATGATTAGTTATGATCCGTATTACATACAAAATATTTTTTTTCAAACGTCGTAGAAATGACACTTTTTGTGACTTGATTCACAAGGTAGAAGTTTCATTTCTACGCCGCTGAAAATTTGTACGCCGGCGAAGTAGAAATAAGCTAATTTCTAGGCCGCCGGAGTAGAAATAGCTAATTTCTACGCCGGCGGCGTAGAAATAAAATACACAAATATCCATAGAAACTACATAGAATTAGCGAGAAAAAGAAAAGTAGTGCGTTTGAAAAAAACAATTAATGTGTCATTCGGAATAAAAGTGTCTTTGTGTGCCTCGCATGCAATTATTGTCCGACTCGCTTCGCTCGTCGTGCAAACTTCCATGCTCGCCACACAAAGTATCACTTTTACTCCTAATAACACAATATACTATTGCTGCCGTAAATCAATGTAAAATTAAAATAAAGTATTATAAAAAAAAATAATCTCATATGTCAGGTTTGCTGTTTTTGATTAGTTTGTAAACAAGTACCTCGTTACCATAGCTCATTATGGTACTGAGTACTTCCATGTATTCATTATGTTTATTATCAACACTTATTTATTTTTAAAACAACAACGTTCTATATCGTTGGAATGGGTGAATTTGATGTTTCGGAAGATATTTTATCGAAACTGTGTAAAGAAATTATTTTGAATATTTCCACATACTTTGAGAAAGAGAAACGCATAAATGTTCCCCTAATTATTCCATTCTCGTCTGTAGAAGATGTAAGTATTATATTTTGAGGTTCGTTTTCACATAACAGATCCCAGTTCTTTATTTCTTATGCACTTATTTCTGCATATTATTACATTTTAGAGCGTTTGTACTGGTTTGAATGTGTCACATGTGATGGTAAATAATAATATCAAAAATGTATTCAAATGTGGATAAATATCGTCCCCAAAAAAAATAGTGATCCGTCATCTGTCAAAAATCAATGCGAAACATTGTAGTCTGCAATTCAACGTACTTACTATTTAACATGAGTGGTGGTTTTTATAATCAGTTTTAAGTATTATAATTAAATTAAAAATGATTTCTGTGTTGTGCTTTCAAAGCTGTTTTCGTATATTAATTGTTATAATCAAATAATGTATTAATTGTTGTAATCAATCATTATTATTGTAATGAATTATAAATAAAAAGAAAATAATTTTCATTATATACCGTTCATGTTATTCCTAATTTAAATTCCATAAAGGATGATCGGATTATAATGAGTGCATAATGAACAATTATGCCCTCATATAATGCACCGGTTGTTATAGATATGTTTATATACACCGTATCCCAGCAATAAACAGTTCATAATACTTTAGTGAGACATAAAGGCACGCGGCCACGAGACCCCATAGGTTCATTAGAAAATTAATATTTGTAATAGTCCATACATATATTTTTTATTAAAAGCAAACTGTCTTTTATAAGTTGTCTATATAATATTAATTTTAATATAAAATGTAATTTCCTTTTTTCATATTATTAAAATGTCATTAACATTAATAAAGTTTCAAATATAATTACGAACCTTTTAAAATAAAGCTTTTATAAAAAAATAATTATATCGAAATAAAAAGAAAATTTTATAATGTTAATAAATAAACGAAAGCTTGCAAAAAACTTATAAAAAACAGTCGATACCTATCTACGTAATGAATCAAAAGCATAGGCGCCGACTACATGGGGGCTTCGGCGCTCGAGCTCCCACATGGAAAATCTGAGGGGGCTCTGCCCCCACACGGAAAAATCTGAAGGGGTTCTGCCCCCACACACAAATTATTTTTGATACCAATAAAAAGTAAATTCATTTTGAAATATTTTTAATGCATCAATTACTTATACAAAGTAACAATGTATTCTATTATTTATTTTATAAGATTTCCAATTTGTCATATTGTAAAGCACTGTGTAAGTAACGCGTGCGAACTAGCAAATAGTATTGCCACTAGTGTCGCCAGATTTAAAATGCAGTATTGACGGAAATTAATAATAAAATTATCAGATTTTAGTGAAAATTAGGGTAGATTTTGTAGACTCCTGTAAAAAAAATTGTATATACATATATTTTCAACATACATACAATTGAAATTTATGTTCTATCTGTCTTATGTCACAGAATATATACATGACTAACGTCAACAGAAGCGACACTGTTGTATGTATTGCCGTCCATGTGCTCATGGCTATGTGTGCGTGAACTTGGACCAGGGAGGGGTAACGTAAGGAGATTGGGCGTATTCCGGTACGCCAGGCTTTGTCATTGACGGAGTAATGGTGTTCGTGTACTATCAGACTAGACTATTAGACATAGACTACGTTTATCTCGACGTTTGAAGCCACTTGAATTTAGTAAATCCCTTTTCAATGATCAGATTAATATTTCAAGCCGCTTGAAAATGTCAAGTCAAGCCTTTAAAATAACAGGCTTAGACTTACGAAGCGGCTTAACTTCTGTCGAAATAAACAATGAAGCTTCAAATAATGTAACTACGCATGCGCACATCCGCCATATGTTGCAGTGTTACTATTCATGTCAGTCGTTGGTTGTTTGCATTTTACCTTAGTAAAATTGTCGAAAAGTGAAATATTTGGAGTGATGACAAATAAATGTTTTTTTAATGTTTTTGAAAGAGAAGACAAATAACAACATGACAATTGTTAGATTTTGGGGTTATATATCCAGGATGAAATTAGATCATATACCTCTCCCTGTTTGCCTGCATAATCAAGTATTTAACTATCTTTTTTTAGTCGATCCGAATTTAAAGAAGTTTGAAAATAACTCAATCCTATTTTCAATCCGCTGAGATAAACCAATAGGATTTTTCAAGTCATAATATACTTGAAGCCGCTTGAATTATCGCGATAAACGTAGTCATAATGCCTGGTGGTATAATATATTGTTGTGTAAAAGGCTGTCCATATAATAATAAAGATAAAATAATTCTAAAAAGCTTTTTAGATTACCGACTGACTCAGAAAACTATATTTATTTTATTTTACATTTCTATCGACCGCCTCGGTATATTATGGTTACACTAAAATTTATATGTAATTTTTAAGAGGTTTTATTAATTTAGAACAATAGAAATTGTATTTGTATTTTTATCAAATGGACATTTAAATTTGAATTAGGTTTCAGGTATTTTCTGTATGTTTACATTTTAATTTAAACCGGAAATTGTTTTAAAAGAATGCTATTTGAAAAATTTTCATAGTACTATACTAACATTGATATCAAAATAAATTATCTTTCATCTTAAATACCTTGGCAGACATCTTACGTACGCCTATGCTAGCGCGTAAAGTGAGCCTGTTGAAGGTCACCAAATTCAAATACACACGTATAGGGTAGTGTCGTACCAATGCCTTATGTTGAGTTTCGCGGTAAATTTAAAAAAAAACTCAAGATTTTTAAAAAATTATTTAGTTATTTTAAGTCATTCGATAAATTCGCATTTTTTGTTAAATTTTACTTATTTATGTACCAATTTTAAGAAATAAAGTTTTTATTAGGTAAATTTTCTGTTGCCTCTTTTTAGCCCCCACGCGAAAATCCAAAAATCGGCGCCTATGATCAAAAGCAGTTCGAAAAAACCCACAAAACTATACGATCGTTGAATACCAGCGAATCATGTGTCTCTCTGAGACAGGTGAAGGTTATTAAATATTAAATCATGTGATCAAATAATACACGTCCCAGCTGAAATGTATTTCTCGCTGAAATATTAAGAATATATCGCCTGAGTTGGTGGCTTCATTGAAGAAACCGAGCCGGGTTCAGAATGACGCAGTCTGTTTGACTTTATGCCTTACACAAACGTGTGTAAATCAGATCCTTTGATCCGCGGCCGAAAGGATTTTATGAAAGTGGGCGGACGACCATGAAAAGATCTGTGTCCCTTTCTATGACTTCAAAATGAGGATTTCTAATATCTGTTTGCGTATCCGCATTAAGGAGGATGTTATTATTGGTTTTCGATTATTCTATTTGCCTTTCAAGCTGGCGCGTGGGTTTTTGTCATTTATATTGCAAACGAAATTGAAAGACTATTATTTCTTTTACTGCTTAAATAATCGAATTTAGCTTTGTCTAGAATAATTGAGAATAAGAAAAGCAGGTAAAACAACATTTATACTATTATTTTAAACAGTTGAACAACTTCATTTGATATTCGTTCGTTAAAGAAACATCTTTAAGTAACTACGAAATGCGTATTAAAATTAATATTTTTTTTTAATTTTGCACCATTTTTATAGTTTGCACAAAACAAAGAAATTTTTGTATATAGTATTAGGGGTAGGTTCATCGTTATTAGGTAAACATAAACATAACATTGCAGAAATTCACAAAAAGAACTGACGGGGAAGTGTCTTTTATATTTATTTTTTTATATTTTTACATCACTAAATTCAATAAGATTCACGACTATTTCTTCCAGTTGTTTTTGTGATAGATAGCGTTTCATTAGAGAGTTTTCACAAAACGTCGAAATAAATAGCGAGAACGTTAAAATTCCAGATAACGTAAACCGTATTATGGTACATCAAAATATGTTTTCACATACCATACACGTTATTTTATCTGTCTAACTAAAATAATGTAGCTATCTTTCTCTAAAAGTTAGGTTATGTCTGCTTTACCGTAAAATATAAAGAACTATTCGACAGACGCTATTTCTGGACAAATAAGGTTAAACGCTACATACATACCGTAAACCGTTTACGTACGCGTGCGCATTGAAGCCAAAATGAGTTTTAACGTAAGGTGGTAACTTGGACGACGCAGCATAGCGATTTTAATGGTAAAATCTTATTCCTAATTATCCCTAATTATTTTAGAGTAAAATTGTATTTAAGTTTTTGTTACAGAAAAAAATACTGCATCCGAATATGCTATTGTTTATAATTTTCAATTTCCGGAACCGTAGAAATAGTCGAAAACAATAATAACATTTTTGCAAAAATCATTGATGCCATTGAACAAAAATTTAAATAAAAGCGCAAATATCTGTCGCTACTTAAAGAAATCTTAAATTTGGTTTTCGTCAAACTAAATTGTTATAATAAACAACTACTACATCGTTGTCATCAACTACAATAAAGATGTTTTCATTTTCTTCGTTTTAAACAAAAGTGCAAACATCTGTCAAAGATTCTTGACGTTTAAAATTAATTTCAAAACAAGGATCAAGGAAACACCTTTATTGTAATGTTGATGACAACAATGTAACAGTTGATTACAAAAATGTAATTTGACGAGAACGAAATTTATGATTTCTTTAAGTAGTGACATATGTTTGCGCTTTTGTTCGATGGCATTAACGATTTTTGCAAAAATGTTATTATTGTTTTCGACTATTTTTACGGTTCCGGAAATTGAAAAATTATAAACAATAGCATATTCGGGTGCAGTAATTTTTTCTGTAACAAAAACTTAAATACAATTTTACTCTAAAATAATTAGGGAAGCAAATAACTGCGAATTAAGATTTTACCATTAAAATCCCTATGCTGCGTCGTCCAAGTTACCACCCTATATATATATTCTAAAGCCTATGGCACACTTATTGATGAGCATCAAGGAGCATCGATGAGCTCATCGATGAAACAACAGTACGCACCCGTCATCGATGAAAAATACGGCGCCGCTATTTTCATCGAAGAGCATCGATGAAACGAACGTGTCTCATTTCAGACGTATCTTTTGAGTCTCATTTCACGTTAACGTCAAAATAGATAATAAAGTGTCAGGTGTCAAATAAAAAACAGTGTTTTGAAAACCAAAGCCGTTTTCTTTTTATCAAGAAGATCAACTCCGAGTAGCACACATCTACCCTAAATAGTTCCTTTTAAAAGGGGATAAATGATCTTGTACTACCCATTTTCTTCGTCCACATCCCCGCGAAGCACCACCTTTGAAACACATTTCACTGGTATTATTACCAACTTAACTTTTTTGCGTTACAGAAAAAATCGCTGTATTTGTCATCGATGAAATTGAAAACCATCGAAGACGGGTGCGTACTGTTGTTTCATCGATGAGCTCATCGATGCTCCTTGATGCTCATCGACAAGTGTGCCATAGACTTAACAGAAGAATGTACAGGGCTTACTAATAAAGGCGATGATTATGTAATCCAATATTAAATAGTGGGAGAGTTAAATAATATATTCAGTTTAAAATCTATAAGTTAAACTAAATACGAGTGGAAAGAAATTTGTAGAAATTTCTCTCCAATTGCGTAGGTTTTGTAATTATTTGTATGTAGAAAATGTAAAACGACAAAACGAGCGAACTATACGTAAAATGAACCTGGGGTCGTATATCTGTACCGCTGAGTGCTTTTATCAGGCGTCACTTTACAGACTGCACAACAGGGATACTCTGAGCAATTTTGAAATTGAAAATAATAACTACTATCCGTGAAGACTATTTGCAAAATAATTACAACCACGGTCACCATATGTTAATTTCCCAAATCCTTGCTTGCAAATAGTTACGTATTTAGTAGAGGCGGACACTTCATTACATACTGGTTTATATTGTCACAGTTTGTGTATACCCCTTGCCGAATAATAACTAGGCCTGCTTGGCGGGGGTACGTTGTCCTACAACGGAAATTTAACGTCAGACTTAACCGGGATTATGCGGTGTTTGGGGGAAGTTGGCCTAAGGAGAGCGCGGGGCCGCCGCGCCAGGATTCATAACAGGTGATTATGGAGCTGTAAGACGAAGGCTTTGCCCGTCACCACTGCCGAATCGCTCCAACATGGAGCAATGTTTTCAACGGGAGAATACGCCCTTTGTGTGGAGCCATGTATTAATTTAATATTGATCTAGGTATTATCAATATTAACATAGAATGCTCCCCTAAACCCATTCATAGTGATGGTCGGTGTAACAGAGTTTACAAACTCTAAAAAATTTCAGGACTATTTTGTTTTCAAATATTCATTTATCTATTACTACGTTTACATGCAGTTTTGAAAATGGTTTCAGTTTTCAGTCAAAATTATACAAAACTGTTTACATGCAGTTTTCAAAACAAGTTTAAAAATTGATTTGAAATCAGTTTCGGCGAATGCGCATTTAGACTCCAAATACTTCGTTTTGCTATTATTCCAATTATTTTTTATACTTCGTACC
The DNA here is from genome assembly GCA_963082715.1 of Harpalus rubripes. Classification (NCBI taxonomy): domain Eukaryota; kingdom Metazoa; phylum Arthropoda; class Insecta; order Coleoptera; family Carabidae; genus Harpalus; species Harpalus rubripes. Next base: position 61,905,840 of record OY720454.1, read on the forward strand.
ACTACGCACTAAAACTACACAACTGTCAGTATATTTGAAGGTTAGTAACACAAAGAGACAGAAACGTTCTGCTTTGTACGCATGCGCAGTGTCGAAACTGAATTTTAAGTGTTTACATGAGTAGTTTTCAAACTAGTTTTCAAGTCCAACCCATGAAATTTAGATTTGGTTTGAGATAATTCAAAACCGTTTTGACACTGTATACATGGCGTTTTCAAAACTAAAAACGTTTTAAAAACGGTTTCAAAACTGCATGTAAACTCAGTATATGTTTGGTTCAATTTAAAAAAAGTTTCACCAAGTACCTTGGCTTGAAATATCAAAGCTTGGCTTGCCATGAAAATTAAAGTAATTTTAAAATTTCAAGCTTGGCTTGGGCTCGATGAAAATATAGCTTGGCATGATTTGAAGGATGCATAACAAAAATTCTAAGAAAATAATGAATAATCAAGAAACCTAGATTTAATTTTTTAGTTTAGAATTTTTCGTTGATAATTTTTTAAATTTTTAAACATTTATTGTTGGTTTTATAGTACTTAAACTGGAAAATGAAATATAGGTCTCTTGATTATGCATTATTATAAAATTTTCAGCTCGATTTTTCTCAGAATTGTTGTTATGCAACTTTATGATTTATTTGTATGATCATAAAGGGAAGAAAAATCACTATCGGATTCCGGTACTATAAATCTAAATTGCCATTTAATTTTTTTATAATGTCATAATTTAAAAACAAATGAAAGTCGGAAGGTGACACACACATAGTAATGTGTCTTTTTAAAAAATCGACGTGTTTTAGCGTTTTTTTTAAATCCTGTTTAGTTCGCTGTTTTTCTTTTTGTACAGCTAATGGCGTCATGCCCGCCATTAGGTGTTGTTATAGTATGACTAGCGAATGAAAGTTGACGATTAGATTATTTAATAGATGTGGTTTCTTTTGAAAACATTTCCCTATATTTGACTTGAAAGGAAACTGACCCTTATGTATTCCGTTACAGAAGATTAGAATTGTACTCAATTCCAGGAGGCATTTAAAATGACCTTAGCAACAGAATTCAAGGATGTATTTAAAAAATTTAATACCGCAAATTCTAGTTCGTACGCCTCGGGTGTAAGCAACCCTTGAGTCGGAATTACTGTTAGAGAAAATTAAAAATGATCCTATTTCGTAGAATTACCAAACTAAATAGTTTAAAGATCAAAATATTTGGTTATAATCAACATAAATAAAAAATGTTTGAAACATTATAAACACACCCCTGTTTTTCATATTCAGTTACCCTAGTCGGCCATCTATTTTCAGCCAGACATAGTAATATATTTCTGTGCAAAAATTTCATACCTGAATATTTCGTACAATTCTATTCTTCTCAAGGGTTTCCAAAGAAACCACATCTATAAAATAATTTAAATGTTAACTTTCATTCGCTAGTCGTACCATACAATATTAGGCGTAGGGTATTCTAAATGAAACATGATACAAAAGTCCAGTGCAAATTTGTCACTGTCAAATAGAAAAGCTACGTAGCAATGGATATTATTATACAAAATTCTTCTATTATTAACAAACTTAATTTGTTTAGGAAAAAAAAGAAGAAAAATTCTCGGAAATGCAGTCAAGATATATTTATTTGATTATGCCGACGTTTCGATCATACTATGATTATCCATCAACATATTATCTTGGCTGCATTTCCGAGAATTTTTCTTCTTTTTTTTCCTGCATCATTTTCCCAGTCGATCATCGTTACTCCAATTAATTTGTTTACATTCATTATACACAGATACTTTATACAACTCAAGATATATGAATCTGACAAACTGCGCTGGCAAGAATTGTTTATTAAACATTAGATAATAATTAGCTTAAGGTTAGAAGCGATGTGAACAACAGTAAGAACAATTTTGTAACATAACCGTTGGTTATCACATCACTAACTGTCACTGTAATTAGGGGTGGTAAGAGTGGGTTATAATTTTCTTTGGAGTAATAACTATTCTAGTACATACATATGCAGTGTGGTTTTAAACTTTGTCATAAATTTAAGGATAAGTAATATGACATGTGTAGATTACGAAACATAAAGAATTTCGGGTTTATTTTTTACCCTATAATCCTAAAGAATCAAAAATAAAACTCATTATTTTCCAAGTATGTATTTCATAATATATCTAGGGCAATCATGTTCTAATTTGATGTAATTTGCTTATCTTGCTCCAAATTCTAGAGTAATGTATGTCTTGTATTAAATCACGTATCTCGTACCTCGTATTAACATAAATTTAACTGGCAATAGTTAGTTGCATCACGCCGATAGAGTGCATGGAAGTGGCAGTAAGTGCAGCATCGCATCTCACACGTTGCCCTACTTCAGTAGATTAAAGAAGGTTTAGGGTAATTTATCACAATCAAGCAACTTGTCTTATAAAGCACACAAGACCCTTAATTTAATAAAATATATAATCCAATTTGTCCCCGCTTAAGGCTTCGTATTTTGAACACAAACACCAGCAAATCGATATCAAACAATCAACCTGTATTATAAAAATACTTGTACTACTTTTTTAAATGGCTTTTATCAAACAAACTTTACAGACCAGTTTTTATTAAGTTTACTTAAACTTTGTGGACTAATCAAGGTAGAATTTTAAATGAAAGAAAATTTTAGATTAAACATTTGCTTAAGGGTTTTCACGGAAACAATAGCGCGCTTCGAAGATTCCAACGAAAATATTAAATTTTTAAAGTGTTCTTTTTATAGAATAGACGTCATTGTATTTGTAAATAATGGATAAGTAATGTTAGTGCTCAGGTTTCCTCCAGTGAAACACCCTCGCAAATTAGATATAATAGGCTATTTATTTTCTCAAATTAAAGTCACTGTTACAGCCCACATGTTTCCGAGTCACCCACGCAAACTATGTTTGTAGTGTGTGCTATATAAAGAACTCGGACTCTTGTGTTTATCAATAATTAAGTTTTCCACGTATTGAAGTTTCTAGTTTATTTTGTGAAAGTAACAATATTTCTTCAAAGTAAATTAAATTAGTAGATTTAAAATCCGTTTTAGATAATTTCAGGTTGATACATACGTTCGTAGTCAAAAATATGGAATATATATATATATATATATATATATATATATATATATATATATATATATATATATCATTGTAAAGCGAAAAAAATTCTCTTTTTAATGGCGTAACTTCCCAATATGGCGTCCATATAAAAATTAAAACTTTGACAAAATACCATTAAAATGGTCTCCTAATGGTGCAACTTTTGTCTAATTTAACCAACCTCGTAGCTCTTACGGTTCTCGAGATCCCAATGCATTCGTACCTTAAATGGGACACTCTGTATATAAAAACGTTGACATTTTCCTTTAATTATAAAATAAATTAGCTGATCTCACTTCTCTTTCATAAGTACACAATAGTTGACAGGTAGACACCTTCAATCATAATCAATAACACAGAAGATTAAAAGAATGATTAATTTGTAAAAATGAAGTGAAAAAAGAAAATGAAGTACCACGATACATCAAAAGCTGAATTTAATAAAAGTGCAATTAATTAAAATATAAACAGAATGTATAAAACTCAATAAAGAAACAAAACTACAAAGAATTACAAAATCGAATATGCATATGAAATTCGGTTTGATTAATAAATAATGAAAATATCATTCGTGTATGTATTTTTTTAGACCAATAATTCAATATGAAACTTTGAATGTACATATATTAAAATTCAATTACTATTACCGTAATAAAAACCTTGAAAATTCTATGCCGCCTACATTTTTCAAACAACGCGCATTATATATGAAACTGTAATAACGTCATGTAACCATGAAAAATAAATGTTATTGAATTTTTCACAAAACACAATTAAAATAGAATGAAAATTAAAATACTCATCGTTCGTTGAGTTTTTGGAGATATATAAATTTGTCAAATTTTCTGTTTGAGTTAACAATGAATTTACAACATTTAAAAATAATGTGAAACTTTTTATTGTGAACAAAGGTTATATAAATAACCGGTAATTGGCAATTTTAAACGCCATTAATCCTTTTAAAGCACAGAATTAAATTGCCGTACATACTCATTTATGAGTTCCATTGCTGCATTGTCAAAAAGTTCACATATTGGAAGCAAATTTTATATTTAACAATATAACAGGTAATCGCGGCAGGGAAATTTCTTTTTCTAGGGTTGGCAGCAGTCACCACTAGGGAAAGCGTCAAGTTAATGTGCGTTTTTTTTTCGTTCGTCGAATTTTGATATGTCGTCTTCAGAGCAGAGTGAAAACAAAAAATTCTGCGTTTTGCTTTAGAAATCACTATATGAGACCATTCAGACGCTATGCTTTCTGAGGCTATGAAAAAATGGACTAGGTATGAGCGTTACAAAAAAATTTGGACAAAAGCAATGGGAAACTGATTAGGTGTTTTTACCTCTCGCTAAGAGAGGTAATGAATTCATGCTAAAATTGCATATCCAGATTTTAGTGAATAAGCACGTTTTAAGGTCCCTAGAATCCGATTATAACATTTTTACGATGATGTCCGGATGTGTGTGTGGATGTTGGATCCACGATTTCTCAAACTATAAGACTTAAGACATTTTTAACTACGGATTCCTCAATCTAACAATAATGGGAAGAGTTGATTAAGTTTTGGTAACAATTGGACAAGCGGAAGAAATAGTTACAATAAAAAAATTATCTAAATATTATTTATTGAAAATTTATGTAAATACTTATATTAAAGAACGTTAAATTCTTTATTCGATAAATATAAATTCATTATTATATTTTCTATAGATTTAGAGATAAAGAAATGCATATAAAATAATTTGATTTAAAAATTCTCAGATCAAACTACTTCAAGGCAAGAAATTCAAATGTTTGAAATTGACACATAAATGTCACTGTCAAAAATATTTGTTTGCCCCTGTCATAAATATTTGTACATCATTATGAAGATTATGAAAATAAATAAAAAGTCAACAACGCAAAATAATATACGTAAAAAAGAATATAAAAGGAATTTGCGAAAAAATGACGAATATAAAGAAAAAGAAAAGGAAAGTAGAAAAAAAATTTCAGGATATTGAATATAAAGAAAATGTATGTATTGTACATAATTTCTATTAAAATATCCCATAGATTTTGCAAATATATGTGAGAATGATTTTATAATGAGACATAAATATATGTATTTGTATTTAAAAGTATTTTTTGTTTTATGCGTACAACTAGGTAAAATATCTGGAGAGAGGTTATGTGCTGGCCACATCAAATTTTTTGATTACTAGGGCATGAAACACCATGAATTCATTCCTCAAGGTCAAATTGTAAACAAAGTCCTTAAGTGGAGATTATTCAACGAGACGCAATCAGACAACAACTCCCTGAAATTTTGGCAGGAAACGATTGGTTATTGTTGCATGACAACGCTTCGATACATCCCTCCTCGATTGCTGATAACAATGTTACAATTTATATAACTTTACATTTAATTGTTTACTCTCATGGCTGTGTATATAATATTCTAGATCAACAATCGAAGTTACAAAAAAAAATCTGATGTGGCCAGCACATTACCATCCGTCAGTTCTATGTATTTCATATAAATGTCATACAGAAAGTTTTTTGCAAAAGATTCTATTTCTTGTACATTACCTTAAGACAGTTGTATGTATTTTATACAAATACATTATATTTCCAGTAAAATTATAATACAAACATACTGTCAACTGCACTTGAAACTGACACCTTTCAATCAGAATTTTCTTAATATACCAGCTGTTTCCAGAGTTATAGCATAACTGGCTAATTTATGAAATTTAATTTCTTTATAATTTTTTAACTCTAGGTATATCCATTTAATATGAAATATAAAATGCATTCAAATCGTATAGAGAATAAAATATTCTTTAATATTTATAATAACATTAAATATGAGAAAATGATCATCGTAAAAATGTGTTGTGGGGACCCTAATTCGTGCTTATTTACTGAAAACTCACCATCGAATTTTTGTCACGATTACATTACCTCCCTTACCTACGGTATGACGGGAGGTAATAATGCTAGACATAACTATAATTAATAGGTAAAGTAAAGAATTCTCATATATAATATCATAAGTGGTAAATTTTTGCCGGAAAAATTTTCAGATTGTTACGAGAGCCGGTTGCCTAGCAATTTATTGAGTGGCATTGACAAAAAAATTACGAGTTGTCAAACGAGTAATTTTTGATCAATGTCACGAAATAAATTGGCAACAGGCTCGAGTAAAGCAATCGGAAAATTTTTCCAGGTTAAAATTTAACCACGAATGGTATTCGGATGACTATTTCCAAAATAAAAATCGTGTAATTATTTATATAATTTTTTTCTTGACAAAAATCTTGTAAATATTTATTGTGTTTAGAGGTATTAGGTTTCAGTTTGCTTTTTCAACGTTTTAAATAGATTCATGTCCAAATCGACTAGTTTTTAATAAAAACTGATAACATTGGAAATATACAGACTTTGATAGGTATGTAAACAATATGTTTTTAAAACGTCAAAAATTTTCCGTTATCAAAACTCACTTACTTGTAAAAATACGACATCTTATTGGCTTAAAGGGTGCGAAAAAACTTTTTTGACGCTGTTTTGTCAAAATGAAATTTGGTAACTAGGTAGAATCCTGAATTTGGATTGGTTTATATATTTATGAGTGAAATAGTCATAATAAAAAACAGCAGCAAAGCAACATTCGTAAGAAGTGGTGAAAAACATCTTCCCCTTGCATTGCAGTATAAAGCAAAATGTCAAATTCATATTTCTCGGCAATGTGCGTGCATGCCGCGTCTTATGCATTGGTGAACTCGAAATGAAATACATTTTTAATAGGAATTCTTCATGTCACAATTTGTCAAAATCTGTCAGCTGTAATTTATTACATTCACTTTTTTCTGCGCAGCACTTGGCACACAAAGAAACATCAGCTTGAATAAAAGTTTCATGCAGGCCCAGACTCACTGGCCAAAGAAAGAAATTTGAATCCGCCCAGGCAATCGAAATATTTATTTTTTATTTCATTTTTGTTCATCTCGCAAGAGGATTGTAAATCTGAAGTGATTTTTTTCATTTCTAAATTGTTTGATTTTCCTTTTACACGTGGTATCCTGGACATCCTGTCTATTAATTAATAAAGTATGTAAGAAATGTTTTGAGAAAACGTTTGAAATCTTCATCGAATAGAAATATTTTTTTCTGCAAATACTATTAAAAGTAGGCTTTTTACCTCCCGCTACCCTTGGTAAGGGAGGTATAGGGATCGTGCTAAAAATCGCATAGGCCCTTAGAATCCAATTTTAACATTTTCACGATGATGTCTGTGTGTAGGTCTGTGTATGTGTGTGTGTGTATTAATCCTCCACTCTAACTCAAATACTATCAATCAGAAAATTTTGAAACCTTGTATTTATACCTTATTCTAATATGGAAAGAAGCCATTTAATATTAATAACCGGATATGGAACTTTACTTGAAGCTCAAAATAGTTTTTCTTCGAATGTTATTTTTTCGCAATTTATATTATTATGAAAATTAAAGATTATTAAATTTTCTACTGGTTTGCTTTAATTCTTTTTCTATAATATTTTATGGTCAAATTTTTAAAATAATATATGTATAATTTAAATCCCGCAGCCTACGCTTCAAACAAAACTCCTTACTTATACCTTGTTCCATTTAAGCCATTCAGTATTGTGAAGCATAGGGAATAGTTTTGACCTCTCTGATTGGCTGAAATTAGAGACAAGAGACAAGTTTACCCAATGTAATTTTGGCTACTTCAGATTTGCGCTGTTGCCAGTGCCATCTACTGAGTGGCTTAAATGGAACAGAGCATACATAGTTCAGATCTCAAATGTATGTAACTGTCAGATAACTGTCACTGTCAAAATACTAATCATTTCAAATTAATAGTGGTAACGTTTTAAAAAAAAATAGTAAATTGAACAATAGTTATATGGAAAAGTACTAAATATAGTTTCCAGTATGAGTAAATATGTAAGTACCTATGTATTTAAATTATAGTCTCCGTCAAATGAGTATGAACTGATGCTCAACTTTTTCCCCTTGCCGCACTCTGTCCATTGCCTTGCGGTGTTGCCGCTTCTTCATAACTTAGCATTTGAAATTATAATTTGATTTTGGGAAATAAAGTTCTTAACTTGCTTTCAAGGTTATTATTTTTAACATGTGTTACAGAGTATGGATACGAAGATAACGATTGTCGTTAAGTAGATATAATGAATTTCATAATAGCGATTTCGTTATGATAACGATTCGTTACGCGAATATTTTACAGAATAGGCCTATAAATGTGTTAGTAAGACATAGATGAAGCTATTAGACATACCTATCGAAGAAAGAATGAAGGAAACCATAAGTAAGACAGAGATAAATATACAATTACTTGTTATTTTGCGGTTTAGAAATCAATGACGGGAAGCTTAAGGCCTGTACATTAGCGGTACAATGACGGTACAATAACGGTACGATATTTCTTGGTCCAATGTATTTTAATGGACCAATTTACATCTACGTTCTCAGTACGATGACGGTACGATGACGGCCCAGTGATATTTACTGATTTACATTAGCGATACGACCAGGGTACAGTATAGTTTTGTTTCTATTGAAAAAAATATTGTATATCATACTAACAGCGTAGTATTTCCATGCAAGGGGGAGTGGAAGGTTGCGTTTGAAGAATACGTGGACTTCAAGTTGACGTTCATGCCAAAATTAGCCGTGTGAAAGTAAACATATGCTAGTAGGTTATTGAATTTGACATGTTTTTGACTTTTTCATATTTGTCTTTTAGTTAAACCAAAATGTATTCAAAATGATCTAGAAATGAGAAATGATTATACATATCTATTTACTGAACAAAAGTTCTCTGCTTATAACAAAAACATGAAATATACACTACAGGTTAATACAGAAAGAACATAAAAAATAGTATAGTTTTGTTAAATTTTCTGCATTTTCTTCTTCTTTAACAAGAGTAAGGACAGTTATAGGCACGGTTATAGCCAATTCGGTATTTGAATTTTTTAAACATTACACGATATTTTATACTTTTAATAGAAACATGACATATGCGCTACAAACTGTCATAATAAATAACAGACAAAATTATATTGTCATTGTATTTTATTATGTTCGTACCGTCGTATTACCGTTTAATGTAAATGCCTCGTGTAATTGACATACCGTCATTGTACCGTTATTGTACCATCATCGTACCGTCATTGTACCGCTAATGTAAATCAAGCCTTAATGATCTTAATCATATTTTAATGCGTTTTATATGCTCATGTAAACTTATTAACACATGACGTAATTGTTTCTAGTGATATTATATTTGTGACGTAAACCAAATGATGGCTGGATGCCCTATACATAGTATTATTTATTTTTGAAACTACACTGTTAATAGTCGCGTACACACTTAGAAATTTGAGCCGTGTAAACTTAAAATATAACGTGGTAAACTTGTTTCGTGTAGAATTTGACACTAAAATTGGTATTATAAAAGTTAGTGTAAAAAGATTAATTTGGTAATTTTATATCTGTGTAAAATTTTCTACGACTTATTAAATTATCACTGGAAGGTGTATTATATTTATTATGACTAGTTTTAAACACATATGTGGGTAAAAATTGCTCAATTTGGTGTTACTTGTATTTTTACACTAATTTTTGTACAATTTACTACAGTATATTTGTTCAAAATACACTGTCTAGTGTATTTCTAAAAACTGCACTGTCTGGTGTAATTTTAAAACATAATGTGTAGAAACAACATTACTTTATGTATATTTAAAAATCGGTGTAGAAAATACAGTACTTTGTGCATATTTGAAACATTGGTGTAAAAGTACACTCTTATGTGTATATCTAAAGTGGAAGTAAGTGGACAAGAAAGTAGACTACTAATTTGCTTAAAATTTAAAACTAATACATAAAACTATAATTTCGATTTGTGAATGAACCTCAACATTAGTGCCTACATTTTAATAATGTAATAATTAATTCATTAAATACAAGTGTTTATATAAAATATGTTGTTTTTATGTACAATAATTTTTTTAATGGAAGTACATATTTTTATATATCATACCTATCTATTCACTCGACATCGTGTATAACATTTTTACTAATATTAGTAAATATTTATAAAAAAATATACACATTTTGGTAATAAAATACAAATCTTGTGTAAAAAAATAAAAAATGAGTACTATTTGTACACTGTAATCAGTTTATATAAAAACAAAATTGATGAAAATATACACTACAAATAGGTATATTTATCACTAAAGTTAGTTAAAGAAACCCACTATTTAGTGCACTAATAACCACATTTACTTATGAAAATAAACACTAGTTTGATGAAAATGTACACCACAAAATAGGTATATTTTTCACTAAACTAAGTTAAAAATGACACTACACTGTGTACTAATAACCGCAGTTATTTGGTTAAAATAACTCATTTAAGTGTTAAAAACTACACGGTGTAGTAGTATCTACAAAATATATAGTGTTAATTATTAACAAATATCTCCGTGTTGTTTATTACCAAATGTCGATGTGGTAAATTCTACAGTACAACTGGTGGACCTATATAGACCACATTTAGCGTAAAATGTAACACGAAATTTCTTAGTGTGTAACTATGGTTAACAAATGAAAAATATTAGCGATTCAATTGAATGTTCGAATCGATAAATGCAATGATGCATTAGAGAATTTGGTATTCATTAACGAGCCCCTACACGCACACCATCCCCATCTCCCATTGTCCACAAATTGCTGGGGTAGTCAAACATTACAATTAAGATAATATGTTGCACATAACGTCGCAATAACGTCACATCAAACGTCAACAGGACTGCAACCGCAGACAATATCGAGAGCGCGTACTGCACTTCCATGCCAACCCATTATCATTATTGCAATTTGTCGAAACAGTTTGTTGCATTACTGAACCGAAACGAAATAATATTATCGGAAAACCATAATTGTTATTGGGTGCAGCCGCTAGTGATCTACATGCTTCCAAACCACAGACCAATTACTAATAATTTGTTTAGATTTCAATAATGCAAGTTCTGTGTTCTACGGTCTACACCAATGTGAATGTGGATAATTTTAAATTATATATGAATTGAATTTAATGGTTTGAACTGTGTGTTGAACAAGTGGAATTCAATTTTCCGCGATTCCCTCAAAATACGTTCTGGTTGTTCTATTGGATTTTTCTTCTAAATTGCTTTGTTACATCACGTTGCACATTGTGCCCTTCATTCGCATTCACATCAAAATTACTTACCAACAATATAACAATTCAACAATTTCAATTCAACTTTATCTGTATTTAAACAAAACTACTTGTATTTTTTCGCGTAAATCTCAAATAAAACATCTATAAACCTTAATTCTTAGATTACACTTTAGTAGTTTGACATTATTTTTATTCGCATTTTAATCTATGTTGACAATCACTTTAGACTCGCTTAATTTACATTTGAGTGGAAAATACACCGCTTATAAATTTATGTCATTTATTTATTTCCAAAAGATCAACAGGTCAGAGACCCAATTACAGATCAAAATATAAGCAAATACATAAGTACACGTGAAAATGCAAAAAAGAAAGGAAACATCTAAATGGAATCTGATATGAGATATTGAGTATGTTACTGTAAATGCCCGAAAATCGATAAATCCAGGATTATCGTGCAAAACCTAGGATTTATTTATTTATTTATTATCAATCTGACCTACAGGATGTAATATCCCAATTACAGGAATATTATCCAAAAAAGCAATAAAAAATACCTTAATTTGCACAAGTAGGAATGTAATAACAAAATAAACTCAGATAATATTGGTTTTCATAGCACACATATAACAAAATAATTATTTGAAGCATTATAACTCAAGAGTAACAATATACTGCGTTCTTAAACTTCACGAACGAGCCAAAAAAGATGTCAATGTATTGTGGCAGGGTATTAAAATTTTCACATAACATTCTAACTGGTAGTATTAATCTGTGGCGTATTCAGGGGGGGGGGCTTAGGGGGCTTCAGCCCCCCATTAAAATCCAGTGAAATGAAAATATACTAATGTTTATAAATTGTTATTAATATTGACAACTTTACCTGTTATTACATCAACAGTGGAAAGAACATTTTCTACATTAAAATACTTAAAAAATTATTTGCGAAACAATGGCGAAAGATAGACTAAATGGTTTAGCTCTATTGTATATACATAAAAATATACCTATTAATAAGGACGTAGTTTTAAATATGTTCCAAAAAATGGGTAGAAAATTAAATATCATTTTATAATTATAAGGATATTTTAGAAACCAAGAATTTATATTTCGTTTCATTTTAATAATAATGCGCACTAAATTATTATTACAATAAAACGAAAAATACGCAATAAATGTGGTTCGTACTACTCGTAATGTAAAATGTATGTTCCTATATTCACTGTAATTTTTATATTAATAAAGAATGAGCAAACTTTTATTACGTACATTATTATGCTGCAGATAATAAGCGTCTTTATTTTCAATGGGGAATGTGATTAAGTTTTGATTTTTACATTATATGATACTAGATTTAAAAAAGTTTAAGACATGGGGTATCATGACGTCATAGTGTATTGAGCGCGACAGGCAATCTTATAACGGCAGATACCAATTCCCGAACACACTCACGTCACCGTATCTCCTCTCCAAAATATTAAATTGCAAATAACTTTATTATAAAGAAATAATATTTAATTTTTATTATTATAATGGTAAACTATAGTGGTTAATTTTTATATTTTATAATCCACAAATTGAAATTCCATTATGGTCACATACCCCATTCAGAATTATTTTGAAGTATCATAGCTGATGAACAGTATATAAGAAATAGGTACTTGAAGCCCCCCTTTACACGAGTCCTGGATACGCCACTGATATTAATTCATAGTTAGTACGCGCTATACTGCAAGGAAAAGTTCTTTTAATACGAGAATTATGTCTAGGAACAAATATTAGTATTTTCGCAAGTATAACTGGATCATTCACGATGCAATGTAAAATCTTATACAAAAATAGAGATGACTGAATTTTTCTCCGCTTATTGAATGAGACTATATTAATTTCTGCAAGTAAGATGTAGTCAGTCTCAAAAGTGGGATACCATCTATGACGTTTGTAATAACAAAATTTCACAAATTTTCGTTAACAGACTCAAGTATACATTGGTATTTATTATTGATTGGACTCCAAACTTGCAGACAATATTCAAGTTTTGTTCTCACAAAAGAGAAATATAGCTTCTTCTAGCGGCAAAGTTTAGTTTTTCATCGAATATGACTCCAAGATCTTTGAATTGAGTAACTCTTTCAAGATCATGGCTATCCATTTTGTAATCAATGGTGTAAACAGACTTCTTAACAAAGTAGCTCATGGTTTTGCATTTATTGTAATTGGAAAACAAATTAGAGGTTAAAGACCAAGCTAAAATGTTATTGATAACAGCCTGAAAGAACTTGGAATTTTCAATGGAATTAATAGTTTTATATACCTTCATGTCATCTGCATATAACAAAATATGAGAGTGCTGGACTGAATTAACAATGTCATTAATAAATAGTAAAAGGATTTACCAATTGTGTATGGTAAATCTACGAACTATAATATAAATGATACCATTTCGGACTCACTTAGATTTACAAATTGTTAATTGTAAGTTTTCATGTAAAATGCTTACTTTACTCTTTAATCACTTTTTATTGATTTCTCCAAAACTGTCATTAACGGAGACTTTTCCTTGTACATCTCCCCGATTTAATTGTTTGTTTGTTTTTGTTATCCTATTTGTTGGTTACTACAAATACCTTCTGCAATATCACCTAAAAATTAAAATCAATATCAATTGAAAAGTCTGGTGTACACATATGAATGTCCAATCAACCAAGCATTAGATACCTGCTACCTACTTCCGGAGTCCCGGACAGACACCGATAACTATTCGGGAATCCGTTGAGGCGTCGCAGCCGTCAGGACGCTAGTTCGGCATCTAACGGGTAATGCGAACCGACGTTGGCTGTTTACGCCCCGCGGAACATTTGATCTGTAATTATTAAATTTGACACGACTTGAAATAAACGATCCGAGTTTGCTTGTTTGTAACTGGTGGTTGTTGGGAGCTTTGTTAATAACCCTTGTGATGTGTCACAATAACGCACTGTTGGCGGTGAATGAGTGTAAGGGATGACAAGTTGTTATTGGGAAGGGACCTTAACGTTTCGTTTAATAGTTATCAATTGATCAAGAAAGACCGCATTAACTCTTGCATGAAATGTGTTTTCCTAAAACATTGCTGTCTGTCTTTTTATGTAACTAACTGTCTAATTGTCCTTCTGACGGACTAACTCTTTAACTTTCACAGTCTCAGTATCACCGACTATCCGTATGCCACAACTCTTCAACACCACTGCCGAGTATCCACTTCTATTCGCCCTTACTATTCCCGTGTACCTATAGCTCCCAATACTTTGCAAAACTACCGAGTATTCACTTCCACAGCTATCCCAGTATACCACTAACTTTCACTAACACTCTATGTGACTGTCTGTCTTCGCATACACATCTCCCCTCTTGTTTACATAACAGCCCGCCCCACGTCGCCCACTGATCGCGCGCTGCACTCAGAGCTGGGCAATACTTGCAAGAAAAGTACTTTATTAGGCTTGCAAGCACTTTCAGTACTTCAAGTACTGTACTTGAAGTACTTTCTATTTATAGTACTTTGTACTTGACAAAGTAAGTCTATTCACATGTACTTGGTACTTAGTACTTGGAAAAATACTTGAAGTATTTTTAAATACTTGAAATACTTTAAATGTACTTGAAGTGCGATGAATAATTTAAAAGTTAACAATGCTATGAGAATTGTTTGTTTGTCAGTGTTTCTTTTGCAGTGGTATGATGTTATTTCTATAGTACATAATTATGTGAATTTCAATAATAAATATATTTTCAGCGATAATATGAAAGTAAAGATATATTTGCAAATTTTTTGGCATAAATAAATTAATTTTTATCTGCATACTGCATATACATACATATGTTTATATTACCTAACTACAGTGCTGGGACTTCGCCGTATCGCCTGGCGATCGCATGACGTAATAATGACGTCATTCTAACATCTCGATACAGATTCTTGTATCAGATAACGTCAATTTTACATGACGCGATCGCTAGATGATACGGCAGACCCAGCGAGGAATTCTTGTTTTAAACAACCCAATAAATATCGCATATTTAAATTTTTGTCAATAATCATCTTTTAAGGTCCATGTAATCAGAAAAATAACGATTATCTAAAAAAGTACTTGCACCCAAATTTACAAGTACTTTTTCAAGTACTTGGTACTTTCAAGTACTTTAGAAACTAAAAAAGTACTTGTACTTCAAGTACATTTAGAAAAAGTAAGATACTTGGTACTTGTACTTTAAGTACTACTTTCTGGTACTTTGCCCAGGTCTGGCTGCACTATGTTACCGATCGCCTACCAAGGCTCCTCCTACCTACTAGAACACGCTAGCCGGGGCACCAAGTGTTGTAGGTACCTACCTTCTCACGTTACAATATAGAAAACAATAACTAGTAAGGATACCTGGCATAGTATGGTCCTTTTTGCGTCCTTGGCGATGGCGACGAGGATGAAATAAAATTTGTTTGACTAAGGCCCGGAATGTCTCTTAAATATAAAGCTATGGCAGACTTCGCCCAGTATTAGATATACTTCCTCATATCGCTTAAGAGTCAACAAGATTGTTCAGACGCCTTGGTAACAGAGGTATATGGATCGTGCTAAAAATCGCATATCGAGATTTTGATAAATGACCACGTTTTAAGGTCCCTAGAATCCGATTTTAACATTTTCACGATGATTGTGTGTGTATGTGTATGTGTGTGTATGTCTGTGTGTATGTGTATGTGTGTGTATGTGTATGTGGATCCTTTACTCTAACTCAAATACTATCATTCAGAAAATTTTGAAACCTTGTATTTTTACCTTATTCTAATATGGGAAGAGACAATTAGATTTTGGTGTATATCAGATAACCGGAAATGGCACTTTATTTGAAGCTCAAAATAGATTTTCTTCGAAAAATACCTTCAAATGTTACTTTTTGAAGATTGTGTTATTATAAAAATTAAAGATTATTAAATTTTCTGCAGATTTGTATAAATACGTTTTCTATATATTTTATGGATAAATTTATAAAATATCTATAATTATAATCCCGGAGCCTACGCTTTAAACAAGCTAAACTCCTTGCTTACACAGTTCATATCTCAAATGTATGTAACTGACAGATAAATGTCACTGCAAAGAACTAATCATTTCAAATTAATAATAGTACACTGGGAAAACTTGGAGAACAGTCTGATGAAAACGTTTAAAAAATGTTTTATTACAAAGCTGACGTTTCGGCACCAAATATGCCTTCTTCAGGGAAATGTAAACTTACTGAGTTGAAAATTTGTTTAAAAATGTTGAATTACAAAAGTATTGCGAAAATTATTTTTAGAAAAATGTAAACCACACAGTTCATCTTCAGAAAACAAGTGGACTTGTTTTCTAAAGGCATTTTTAAACAAATTTTCAACTCAGTAAGTTTACATTTCCCTGAAGAAGGCATATTTGGTGCCGAAACGTCGGCTATGTAATAAAACATTTTTCAAACGTTTTAATCGGACTATTTTTCTCCAAGTTTTCCCAGTATTACTTTGATACAGTCGAGGAATACATATTTAGATAATAGTAACGTTTTAAAAAGAAAATAGTAAATAGAACCCTAGTTATATGGAATGGATCTTAATACAGTTTCCGCAATAACTAAATATGTAAGTATGTATATTTAAATTAATAAAAATTAAATAGCGGGAGGTTTAGTGTTGGCCACATCAGATTATTTTAGTAAGGTGTGAGCTCACTTGTTTTTTTTTTTTCGGAAAAGTGTGCGACTTATTTAAAATAAGATATCTGGAACAAGGAAGGAACTGTAATTAAATTATCCGAAGTTCTATTTTAGGCATTTTCTAATTATTATTCTGCTTTTAGCAAATTTATTTTCATCGGTACAAAGTTTTAATAAACTTTATAATTTGCAAAAATCTATTTTCGTACTCCCGTATTATAATGTTGAAGTAGATAGCTTCGTGCACGATTGTATGTGTCTAAATACAGTATTACATTTATGGTTAGTATAACTAATGTTAAAATTTTGTACTTTCGGAAGTGAATAGTGTTAATAATAACCGAAAATTCCTGTCTATAAAACCTTGAGCTTACAATTTTAAGCCAGTCTGAAATTGGGGCAGTTTTTATGAAAATATTTAAATATGTTTCTGCGAATTCCGTTTCAAATAACTGTATTTATTCATACTTGTTTTGGTTACTTTACTCTCTACTCAGAACCATAAAATTATATGGAATATTAAAATATGTTTATATGTTATGGTCGATATATTCTTTTCATGATTTGTCAAAGAAAATATTTTAGGTATGTCTCACTCGTATATGATTTATTATATGTTTCGCTGTTTTTAGAAGTATAAAACTGCAACATATATAACTTTGTTTCAGCTATTACCTTTTACCTCATTTCTCATTTTTGTATGCTATATAGTATCAATATAATCCTATTAATATTTTTTTCTACTCCCATGCGTGAAGTGGGTACTTCACGTATTAATTTTCATGTGTGAAGTTTGATTTTTTGAACACTGTGCGTGAAGTAAATAATTCAGTTTAAACACACACAATGAATATCAGTATATATACGTAAATCATGTGATGGTAAATGGTCCGAAGAAATAACAACTTCATGAGAAATATGTAATTAATTTATATAAATAAAATAAATTTTGTAATTCTAAATTTACAACTTTGTGTTAAATATAAATCTAAGTCCAATAAGCATTCAAAAGCAATAAATAAAAAATTTCTAAGCAATCTAATACAAATTTTATGATATTACAGGTTATAGCAATTACAAAATATAAAATTATTGTATTTCCCATTATTTTAAATATTACAAAATGACTTGTGTTTTAATAAAACAAAGCTGTTAAACCCCCGTACCGTTGGTAAACATGTACTACGTTTACATGCAGTTTTGAAAATGGTTTAAGTTTTCAGTCAAAATTATGCAAAACTGTTTACATGCAGTTTTCAAAACAAGTTTAAAAATTGATTTGAAATCAGTTTCGGTGCATGCGCATTTAGCTGATGTAAGTGACAGATCCTCTTCACTCCAAATACTTCGTTTTGCTATTATTCAAATTATTTTTTATACTTCGTACCACTACGCACTAAAACTACACAACTGTCAGTATTTTTGAAGGTTAGTAACACAAAGCGACAGAAACGTTATGCACTGTACGCATGCGCAGTATCGAAACTGAATTTTAAGTGTTTACATGAGTAGTTTTGAAACTAGTTTTCAAGTCCAACCCATGAATTTTAGTTTTGGTTTGAGATGATTCAAAACCGTTTTGATACTGTATACATGGCGTTTTCAAAACTAAAAATGTTTTAAAAACGGTTTCAAAACTGCATGTAAACTCAGTAATGGTTACACAAGTCGATAATGCAGAGGCTTTACGTTAAAAGAATGACAATGTGAAGAAAAAAATATATTTTATTGCAAGGTCGTAGAAAAAGTATAGTATGTAACACGTGTGTGAAGCCTATTTTACATTCGGGTGGTTTGCAACACTCGCCTTCGGCTCGTGTCGCAATCTCCACCCTCATGTAAAAACTTCAGCTTCACACACTTGCCACATAATATACTTTTGCAACATTATTTTCTGAATAGTGTGTAAAAAATTTATGGCTGTAGCATAAAGCAGAAGCCCCATTGTTCGAATGTGAAATATGTAATATTTCTACTATTATTATTGTGGAATTTCGTGCAAAATTATTCAAATGAAAAGTGCTATAAAGGTCTACAATAGAAGAAAAATCCGTTCTTATTCATATTTCGCTTTTTGTGTTTCTTGTAATTTGGTTCCACAAACTTTGTAGGCTGTTCTTCGTTGATTAATTAATTTTGTGAAACCCAATAACTTCTCGCTTAATAATTTGTATTTGTAGGTCTTTTCCCATTCATTACTTAATTAAACAAGCTTATTTAAAATTGGAATCGTAATACAGGCAATAATATATTCATTGGGGCCCTATTAAAATTGAATCAGCAGGTATTCATTATCAAAAATTAATTTTGTGATAATTAAATCATTCTTAATAGCATACAAATACTAACAAAAGTTTTGAAAAAAAATTTACGCTCTAAATTTTATTACTGAATAAGGTCTAATCTAGTTGTCACTGGGCATAAATACATAATAGTTGTTTTATAGTATACCATGTTAAAATTGACAGAAAAGTTTTGAAAGATGCTATATAAACGCAAATCTATTTTTAAGATAGACAGATAGCCGAAATTTTTAACGGTTTTGGGGAGCAAAATATTGGACAGACGACTCTTTAAATTTAATGTTCTATACGGGAATGTGAAGAAAGTGTAGTATGTATTATTTTATCAAGAAGTAGGCGACCCGAACTTTCGTCCCCAAATCGAATTAACAGACTAATTCATAGTGCTCAAGACAAAATTAGGACGTCATCGCGCAAATTAACTAGACAATTTACAATTTTAAAGATGATTGTTAAAGCCTTATCACACTACAATCATACCTCTGACTTATTTCGTATGACTAACTCGATCTATCACACTGAAATTTCGAACAACCGTTTTCTCTGACTTTTAGTGGCTTTTCATACTTGAAGTTGGTTATGATATGGTTACTTTAATGACAACATTTCAAATTTGTTGGACATATTAAATTATTTTAAGTAAAGTTGTGGGCAAGCATAATAATTTTATGCGCATCAAACAAAAAATGTCAACTTTTGACGTTTCGGCAGTTATATTTTACTCTATAAAGTTACATTTCTATACTTCAGAGATAGTTGCGCATGCGGAGTAGAGAAGTCAGCAATAAATAGTCAGAGGAAATGAAACCGATTCCATTTCATCTGGCAACGGTTGTTCGAAATTGAAGTATGATAGATCGAGTTGGTCATACAAAATAAGTCAGCGAAAAAGAGTTAGAGATTGTAGGGTTATAAGGTCTTCAGAATGTAAATACTTATTAATTTATTTTAATATTGCCTTGCAAAAATATTATAATATGACGGGTTTTTGAGATCACTATTCAACATACGTCGTAGTAGCAATTTTATTTTGATAAAAATACTGAATTATTATTTATGTAACGAATGATTTTTTCAGTCGTTAAAAAATGACGATATCGTTATCATTTTTTCGTTATTTAGAATTAAATTATTGTTTACAGAATACCACTTTAACGATTATCGTTATAATTAACGAAATGACAATTGATAACAATGCATAATGTTATAACGAACGTTTACACAATAAGCCTATTAAACTATTTTCCTTATTATTATAACGATATAACGTTTTAACTATTCGTTATATCATAACAATGCTTACAGAATAGCCATATAAGTGACTAATATACATATATATATATATATATATATATATATATATATATATATATATATATATATATATATATATATATATATACAGGCTGTCTCACAACTCGCGCCCCAGAGCGAATGAGGAAACACAAGACAGCACTCGGATGTGTAATTTCGAAGAAAAAAAATCTAGCTTAAAAGATATTCGAGAAAAGACGTCTTAAAATTGACCAATCAGAGACCTACACCTTTAAAGTGTGTTTGCCGTAATTTTACGTTACTAGGGTTTTATACAAATCAAATCTTCTTTAAAATATGTGGGCGACTAAAGTTTTCGAAAAATGTCAGTGTCAAATTAAATTTGTCAAGGTGAATAAAAAAGGCAAATTCTTACCATGTATTCAGCCGCTGATTACTTAGAAATGATTATAATTTTCGGAGAATGTGGACGTAACGCCAGAGACGCAGCACGAGTCTATTCGGAACGTTTTCCGGATAGAAATCTTATGAATCATAAAGTGATATTGAGAGCCAACGCAAGGACGCATGAGACCGGTCAAGTTATACCAGATCGAAAAGAAACTGGTGGTGCTCCCAGAATCGCTCGTACAGTTGAGAACGAAGAAGCTGTTTTAAATGTCTTTGAGGAAGATGGTACCAGAAGTATCAGAGAAGTTGCGGGCCAATTAGGTATTTCCAGGGCTTCGGCACATTGAATTTTGAAAAATAATCGGCAACACCCGTATCATTACACTCGTGTACAGCATCTACTGCACGATATAAATGATTATCTCGGATGACACCTTCGCTAACCTAAATTTGTTGACAGTGAAAAGTCAACTCTAAAGTGTCAAAATTACAGTAAGTCAAACAAATTTTGTAACTCACTAGTAGTATTTTTAAAACCTAGAAACCAGTTTTATTTTGTAATAATATCATCACACCTCAAGATATCCTTCCGGGATTGGTGGATTAAAAAGTCGTGTAACTCCGTTATGCAAGCAGCCGCAAATTATTTTCTTCTATTTGTTGGCAACCTATTGTCGTCGGCAAGTGTCAGTTTCGTCTGGGGCGCGAGTTGTGAGACACCCTGTATACAACTGCACTGTAGATCCTGTTGAATTTAAATGTTTCATTTAACAGATACATAATAGAATAGATAAATATGCAAGGTAGCGGTAGTGTTGCCGCGAGACAAAACCTTGTCGAGACGAGACGAGACGAGATACGACCCGAGACGAGACGAGACAGAGATTGTCTCGTCTCGTCTCGAATTTATCTCGTTTTGTCATTTTGAGTACGAGGAAAGAACTAAAGTAGTATGAAGTATGTACTGTGTTCTGTTTGACGTTTATTATTTTGTCTTTCTTCGATAAAGAGACTGTTAGTCTTTGAGTCATATCGTAACGTGAACGTGTACCGTAAAAAATGAAACGAGCAAATAATTTTAAAGCTAAATTTTCTATTTCTAAAGTTAAAGACAATGACAGTGATTCATATGACAGTGATGATATTATTAAAGATAAAAATTATGTTTTGGAGAATAATTCTAAATCTGATACTGAAAGCAGTAGTGAGTCTGAGAATGGCAATCTTATTGATACCAATTAGCAATCAACATCCAAACGGATCATTAAAAGAAAAAAAAACAGTAGAACACAAAATACTGAGACTAGCACAATTAGTACTAATACTAGTAGCACCATCATTTCACCATCAATGTCAATACAGAAAAAATATTTAAATTATTTCAAAACAGAAAAAAACAAGGTAACAAATATGGAATTTGTCTTATTTGTGAAGCTGGATATGTAGTGACGAATATTAAAATGAAAGATGGTAACACAACAGGACTTAAATATCATCTTTCCAAAATGCACAGAAAAGAATATTATTCCTTTTTTGGAAAACAAAATGTGAACCCAAAACAAAGGACACTTACTGACATGTTTACAAAAAAACACATTGATCAAGTAAGTTACTTTTTTATTTATAAATTTAGTATTATGCAAGATTGCAAGATACTTTTAAATTACAATTAATTAAGTTTTGCAATTCATTTTTGAATTTAAAATCGAAACAATTCTATAGTAAATTAACTTTTTGCACATATATCTTTCATATTTTTGTGTTGGAAATTTAGAAACAGATTAATATTACTGCAACAATGTATACCTATCTAAAATACCATTCCGTTATTCGTTAAGTAGGTACCGATACCTAGTTAAAATTAAATAATTTCATGGAAAATGTAGGTACGTACAAACGTAGTCTCATTTATGGTATACAATACAACAAATTATAAAAAATAGAGGATAACATGTAACATAAATTTGTGTAATTTATAATGTAAGTATAATAATAAAATATATCATGATGTTTGAATATCTAATAAATCGAATTAATTTATTATCATGATCGAGATATTCGAGACGTCTCGGCGTCTCGTCTCGTCTCGACTCTATCTCGATAATTTTATCTCGTCTCGTCTCGTCACGAAAATCGAGATAAAACTTCGCCGAGACGAGATAAACCATAGGCGAGACGAGACGAGACGAGACGAGACGAGACACACAATTTATCTCGTCTCGCGGCAACACTAGGTAGCGGAAACTGCTTTAATATTAATTACAATTAATTAACAGCCTTGCAATAAAACTATTTAATGTCCAAAATAAAAAAATCGTGGCTATATTAGGTTCATTAAAAAACTAATTAAGAAGCAAAGTATAACATATGAATGTAATAAGAAAAAAGTGTTATAAGCATAAATATTCATTTTCCGATAAAAGCCGCGCATAAAATTAAAAAATACGAAAATGCCTAGTAAATTTTTTAGCGCTTAGAGTTTGAAAATCCTTCTACACCGCTTTACAGTTAAACCTAATTAAATTACAGGAATAATTATAATTTACGGGTATAGACTCCGTTCCACGTAATCCGCAAACATTCCAGATATTCTATTATACTTATTTCTATGTACACACGGCAGAACAACCCCGGCTTTCCGCAAATGTTCCAGATATTAATATAGGTGGGTTTTCTATTATCAGGCAGACATGTAGGCGACCAGATGCTCTCTTAAATATACGCTTATTTCTATTTATAACCCAAATCCTTACGATCTAGTGCTTCTCGTGAAATATGATATAAACATTTACATTTTTCCCAGGACATAATTCTTGACAACGACAGCGTTTGAAACTGAACATATTTTCACGGAATTTTATGAAAAAACAGATGTTGATTAGCTTAAAGTATTATATATCAGAGTATATTTTGATGTTATAAAAATATATTGAGGTTCATAATAATTCAGCCAGCTTACATTTTCAACAAATTACAATACCTACACTAATGCTGAGAAATTACTACAATTTTTTTTTTTCGACTTTTTAACTAAAGGCGTAAAACTATAAATTATGTACTAAAGGATGAACACGCTAAAATCGGGACACTAAGAAGTGCTTATAGTTAAAACTTAAGATCTATCTATTTAGGGCTTGTATACAGCTGTCGCCGTTTACCCTTCAACCGGACTCACCGAGCCGCAGTGTTTTACCACTGCCGTACTGCCAGTTGGATTTCAGCCATTGCTACATTTATTTAAGATGTATAAGTGGCAGGCTTATAGCATCCGAGTGTGATTAATACAAGTAGCTGTATTTATTTTTGTATGACAAATCACACATTGTCGGTCGACGGGAATCGAACGCACGGAACATGGTCCGAGTGACGTCACTGCGGGCTACGAGATGTGCGCTAGCACGCTCAGCCACCAAGCCGACTAAAACTTAAGAACATATGTAAAATTAATATTATTTATTTTAAAATAGAACCGAAGTAACCGAAATTCCATTGGGTAAACTTGTCTCTTGTCTCTAATTTCAGCCAATCAGAGAGGTCAAAACTATTCCCTAAGCTCCGCAATACTGAATGGCTTAAATGGAACAAGGCATAGGTATATGTTACTGAAAATTTAGCTCCTTAATCATTCGATAGTAAATAATATCAAATAGAATTTAGTCAGATTGTAAAATTCGTCTTTTAATAAAATGCCTAGACGTTGATTTGATCAATGTATTTTGAAAATGATTTACTATTTTAATATTTTTACCTTCCGTCACCTTTGGATAAAGAAGATAGGTACTGTCTTTAGTCAAAAAATTCGATGATGAGTTTTTAATCAATAAGCACGTTTTAGTGTCCCTAGAATACGATTTTACTATTTTTACGAGTATGTATGTGTGTGTAGGTGTGCGTGTGTGTGTGTGTAACAAAAATTTCGTCTGCGATAACTCTCATACTACAATTTCAAAAATTGTAATTCTTTCGTATTCTTTTTCGTTACATCCATATGAAGAGCTGATTAGATTTTAGTTACAATTGGTCAACCGGAAGTACCCTCATTTGAAGATTTTAACAGTTTTTCTTGAAAAACTATGTTAAATATCATTTGTTCCCATTTAATGTTATTATAAATATTAAAGAATATTTCATTCTCTATACAATTTGACTGCATTTTATACTTAATATTATATAAATATAGAGTTAAAAATTATTAAATTTCATAAAGCTATGGAAACAGCTACTATATTTAGAAAATTCTGATTGAAAGATGTCAATGTCAAGTGGAATTCACATAAGTGTGTTTGTCTTATAATTTTACTGGAAATATGGGATCTTTTGTTAGAAATTTTCTATATGGTATTTGTATAAAATACATACAACAGTACAAGAAATAGAATCTATTGCAAGGAACTTTCTGAATGAAATTTGTACAAAATACATAGAACTGACGGAAGGTAATGTGCTGGCCACATCAGATTTTTTTTAAATTGTGGAAATATAAAATGCCCCATCGTTATATTTACAAATTACACGGGTTATGTACTGTTCTATTTTTTCAATAAAAAAAGATAACAAAATATGCGGTTCGGCACTTTTTTCTGCAAAAAACACTGGTAACAATAGTAAAATAAATGTAGCTAAAGTTTGAACATTAAGTATTTTACAATATATTGGTAAGGTAACTCCAAACATTTTCAGTGAATTTTTTTTACAAATTGTTTTCTGTTTCTTCCATATTCTATATTTTTCTATCAACAATAATTTCTCCAAGTAAGTTAGGTGGTGGGTTTATATTCTAAAATACTTGAAAGTAGCAGCCCATTTTGATAAATAATTCTGTTGCATATTACATTTAACTGTCAACAAGAAAGAAGCCGTAGTACACAAAATGAAAAAGAAATTTCTGATCGTATTACTTACAAATGCAAAATGAAATAGTCCTTTTAATTGTGTTTTCACGAGCATCGAAGGGTAGCAGAGAAGCTTATCTACATTCAGCCTATATTCATCAGGCAGCACCCTTTATGAAGATAAAACGGATCACGAGCGAACCGACCCCCATTACCATGCAAATAACCCAAAAAGCAAACTAAATATATATAGGTCACATCCTAAACCCAATCATAATTCTTCAATTTTGGTGCGCGTATGAAGTTTTTATACGCATTAATTTTTGCATATTACGAGTAAACTTTCGTTTCAAAAAGAGAAGAATATTTAATTTTAAAATAATAATTCAGATGATTAAAAAATATAGGATGTAACAGTACAGTAACGTGGAACGCCCGCCGTCGCTACACCTGTAAGCGAGTGTCTATTTATAGCGGTGACGTAATCGCGCTAGTAGCAGGCCGATGTAAACAGACTGGTCGCGACGTGTTTAATTACTTCCGGTCGCCTGAACCTTTTGTGTTCATTGTTATTATGTGTTCGAATATTCATATATATATATATATATATATATATATATATATATATATATATATATATATATATATATATATATATATATATATATATATATATATATATATATATATATATATATATATATTATACAGTGTGTCCCAGGCAATCCTTGACATAGGCGTTTAACACGGGAAAACTGATTTTTGTAAATAAAAAGTGTCCGGCATAAAATTAAGCCATGATATTTAACAAGATAATAGTACATTAACTCGTGTACCTTATTTAATATTAATTACATTATTATAAATATCTTTCAATAAATATTTGTTTCAATATTTTATTACGTAATATCAAAATAATTGCAATTGTCATTGTAGGTCAATGGTTAGCATAGCTGACTGTGGACCGAGATGACGTTTAGAGGTTGGAGTTCAAATCTCCGTCAAGACAGTATTTTTACTTTTTTATTTATGAATTAATTGCGAATTATATTAAAGATATTATGTATTATATTAATATGGATATCAATGTTTTGATTATTGTAATCAATTCATTGTTATAACCAAGTACATAATATGAAATAATTGGTTTTAAACAACTACAAAAATTGATTACAATAATCAAAACATTGATATAATAAAAATGCATTACATTTTCTTTTAATCTTAATAAAACATGATTGAGATAAAATGAATATGTGTATGTTTTGTGATTTACTGTAAAAGTAGGTGTTATAGTTTAAATTCTTATGCTTTTGTGTCATACTGATAATTACTACTTCCATTGAGATTAGTATTATATCGTGATAGAAACTTATTTGTAATTATTTAACGAATTCATTCGTATTAATATAATACATAATATCTTTAATATAATTCGCAATTAATTCATAAATAAAAAAAAATAATAAAAAAACTGTCTTGACCTCTAAACGTCATCTCATTCCACAGTCAGCTATGCTAACCATTGACCTACAATGACAATTGCAATTATTTTGATATTACGTGATAAAATATTTAAACAAATATTTATTGACAGATATTTATAATTTTCTCTGATTTACACAATGATAATAATGTAATTAATATTAAATAAGGTAACATGAGGTAATGTACTATTATCATGTTAAATAGCATGGCTTAATTTTAAGCCGGACACTTTTTATTCACAAAAATCGCCTATTTCAAGGTTTGCTTGGGACACATGGTATTTATATATTCATACGTTTCACGAGACCATACCATATCAATCTTCTAGTTTGTATTTCTTCCGCCACTAATTTTTCAGTTCTCATTAAAGTTCTTATCTCCGTATTCGGTATATGATAACGTCCTACCGACTTTAATTCTACTTTATTATAATTATTAATCGATTTATATATTATTATTTAAAAAAAAATGATAAAGTTAACAACTGACATTTATCGGAAACAATTGTTTCATTATTATTGTTAGTGGATTTAGCAAAATTAACTACAGTCCATTTAAAAAAAAATAGGTTCTTTACTTTTATATATTCATGTAACTTCATTCAGATCACGATCGTCTAAATTCAAAAAAAATGTATATTTATAATAACATTAATGAGCAATTTTTCAAACATCATTCAAGCAGACTGGGATATTTAAACACATTTACTTCTAATCCAAACTTCCAACATGTTGTTTACAAGCATTTAACACGCGAGTAAACAACACATTTCAAACATGTCCAAATAGCATCCTTGTTCCATGAAACAATTAAAAAAGCACATATTTCTTCAGGGTGTGAAATACTTTGCGCCTTGTCGTCAAATAAAACAGAATTTATTTTTTCTAGTTATGTGTAACTTATATTAGCTGTGACTTAAATAGAACGCAACTAAACTAATGGAAATCTGTTCGCAGAAACATTATGGTACGATGGAATCTCATTCTTCGCTGAAAAACTATTAAAACTAAAACATGGCAGTGTTTTTTACTCGCATGAACATTTATTGACGCTACAAATTTGTTTTACAAATAAGCGAAAGTTTTGACTGCATAAATAGCGCATGAAAATGAAAATATGCGTTTGAATACAATTTTATCTGTTGTGGTAATGTTTGCATATTTTTTATGCTGCGTGTTTATTGTTTGTTATTATTTTTAAAACAGTTAAACAATAAATACTGTGTTTAGCTCATAATTTAAAACAGAACTGGCATACTTATTTAAATTTAAAATGAGTATATCAATGATATAAAACATAAAAAGAATATTTATTTACAATATTAATAAAAAAAGTTATATTAAAATCAATGATTATATTATAGTATAACCAACTGATTAAGAGTGATTAGTGAGAAGTTGTTTTTTCTGTCAATCGTTTATGGATAATTTTAGAGAAAACAATTCTGAGAGAAGAAATAATTCAATTAATTTACGTTTATAATAAAAACGAAACTTCTAGTACCATCTTGTATTCATTTCCTTAACCTTAATTAATTGCATTTATTTCATATTTAAATACTATAATAAAAACAAAACTTCTAGTACCATCTTGTAGCCATTTTCTTAATTAATTGCATTTATTCATATTTAAAAATTGCTTGAAAATCCCGCCAAATCTCGTTTCATCGCGTAGTAATTTTTGTAGTAAGTATACTAATTAAATATATTTTGTACTCTAAAAAAAGTAGATCTATGTATTTCAATTTGAAACAACATGTTATCAAGCAACAATCTAAACATAGATCTTTGGTCTGCTGACGATTTTATTAATATTTTATTTTTTTACATCTGTTAAAAGAAAAACACTTTTTTTTACTAAAATGAGTTTATGAAATATGTATTTTTACCTGCCGCTACCCTTGGTAAAGGAGGTATAGGGCGCGAGCAGCCACGTGACTCGAGCGACCTTTAAGTGCTTGGAATCAGATGATTTGTGTGCGCGTGTCACTTTGACAATGACAGTCAAGACCTATGTTCTGACTTATTTTGATTTTGAACTGCTAAATTGTTAATATTTTACAAATTTCAGGCAGTAAAACATATAAACTTAAAAATAGAAACATCTTAATAGTTCAAAATTAAAATAAGTCAAAACATTAATCTTGCCAAAATGGCATTGTTCTTGTCAAAATGACACGTGCACACATATCAGCTGATCTAAACACTTCAAGGTTGCTTGAGTCACGTGTCTGCTGCCTCCCTATATAGGGATCGTGCTAAAAATCGCATATCGAGATTTTAGTAAATGAGCACGTTTGAAGGTCCCTAGCATCCATTTTTAACATTTTCACGATGATGTCTGTATATATATATATATATATATATATATATATATATATATATATGTGTGTGTGTGTGTGTGTGTGTGTGTGTGTGTGTGTGTGTGTGGGTGTAACTCAAATACTATCATTCAGAAAATTTAAACCTTGTATTTCGATATTTTTCTAGTGTGGAAAAAGCCCATTAGATTTTGGTGTAACTCGGATAACCGGAAATGGCACTTTACTTGAAGCTCAAAATAGTTTTTCTTCGAAAAATACCTTTAAATGTTATTTTTTCGAGATTAATGTTATTATAAAAATTAAAGATTATTAAATTTTCTACAGATTTGCATTAATCCTTTTCTACATATTTTATGGATAAATTTATAAAATTATATACAATTTAAATCCCGGAGCTTACGCTTTAAACAAACAAAACTCCTTGGTTTCGCAGTTATTTAAATGTATGTAACTGACAGATAAATGTCACTGTCAAAGAACTAATCATTTCAAATTAATAATAGTAATGTTTGAAAACAAATTAACTACAGGAAAGAACATCAATACAGTTTCCAGCATAAGTAAATATGTAGGTATGTATTTAAATTAGGTAATAAAGATTAACGATTCGCAAAAAAGTTAAAAATAATTCTCATTTTTGGATTAATAATAATAATAATAATAATAATAATAATAATAATAATAATAATTCTTTATTGTATTTAACTTTATTACAAGTATCACAATTGATGTTGATGGGGGTGAGTCAGTTTTTACCTTATATTTTGGATCATTTTACTAATTTGCGCGCGTTGATGGAGATGAGATGAAGAAAGGACAATCACAAACATCCAAGCCTCTGGTGGGAATCGAACCCACGGCCCCGAGAACCGAGCGGTGATGGTCGCTTCGAGCGCTGCACAAACACGCTACCTCAGCTCACTCGGCCACCGAGGCGGCCCATTTTTGGATTAGTGAATTCTATTCTACTCATTTTATTATCCAAAAAGGTAGTTACTTCGATTAGATTAGACTATATTTTAAGAAATAATCTGCCAAAATTAGAATAAAATTCGCTAATTTAAAAATAAGGATTAGCTTAATCTTTTTGGTGACGCGGACTGTAAATGGCGGGAGGTATTGTGTTGGCCGCACCAGATTTTTTTAAATACATGAAAGTGTGAAAAACATGTACTGTTGTTGATGGTGATCCATCTATAGCTGGTATTCGAATCCTGGATCTTCAATATACGACACGGTAACACCACCATTGCACTTCCTCAATTGGTTATTTAAATTAACAATCACAGATAAGAAAGACCTCTCTCAATAAATTATGTTTTGGGAAAGGCTAGATTGATCGATAATGTAAATCATATGTTAATACAACAACCCGAATTTAATAAATCAACTAATGATGGTGAACATTAGACCGGGTTACATGCGTGAGTTGTTTTACACACTAGGGTTGCGAACGAGCAAGACCAACGCTCCTACTCTACATTATGGTTAATGTTGGTTATGTGAAAATTTTATGTCAGGGTATAAATCAAGCAGGTAGTATATCAATGCTACAGAGTTTGCTGCGGTATTAATATTAGACTCATGCAAATTAAGAAGGGTTGTTGCCACGAGCAGGGATAGATTTAGCCCAAAAGGAAATTTCTAATAATTGTTCTGAAAATCTTAACGTCATCGGCATATAATAAGACTAACTTATTCCAGTGTAATAGCTACAAGGAAGTCAAGGATCCTGTTGTCAGATGAAATGGAATCGGTTTCATTTCCTCTGACTTCTCTACTGCACATGCGCAACTGTCTCTGAAGTACAGGAATGTAACTTTACAGAGCAAAATATAAGTGCAGAAACGTCAGAAATTGATATTTTTTTGTTTAATGCGCATAAAATTATTATGCTTGCCCACAATTGCATTTTTCCATCGTTTTCATTCCTTTACTTGAAATAATTTGATTTGTCAAACAAATTTGAAATTTGTTGTCTTTAAAGAAACTATATCATAACCAACTGCAACTAAAAGTCAGAGAAAACGGTTGTTCGAAATTTCCGTATGATAGATCGAGTTCGCCATACGAAATAAGTCAGCGAAAAAGAATCAGAGATATGACTGTAGTATGATAAGGCATTTAGATGTGCTTTAGTTAAAAAAATATAATATGTTAAATATTGTTGCGACATTAACCAATTTTTAATTTTCAAAAAACATTCAATAACTTCTGCTGTTAATGGTAGATGCGTTACTTACTATATTTTCTATTTGTCTAGGGGCTAGAACTTAAAATATAGTTGTCAAGTAAAATTAATTAAATGAACAAATTAGAATCAGTTTTTCTGTTCTTCTAACATTTAAATTATTAAACAAATCAACAGGTTCTTACCTTACTTAGTTTGAATTGTCCGTTAGGGTGTGGCACACAGACATTTGTATTTTTTATATATTTTTATCGTTGTACATTTTTTTCTATGTATATTGCATACATGTTTTCTATTTTATTTATTACTTTGACGACTGTGTTGAACTATGTTTAACACTTACACGATTATTTCCATGTTGGTTATAAATGTTTTTTACAATATAATTATGCATAATCACACTTAAAATAAATTTCATGTAAGTTTTGCTGTTTATGTTACCAAATTGTACAAATTGTTTTCTGAATGTAAATTTATATGTAGCTCCTGAAGAAGACCCAGGTAGTGTCGAAACTGTAGAGTTTGAAATAATAAAGTGGCTGATATCCAGAAACTGTTGTACTTTCATTTAAATTATTGCTATGTCAAAATAAAAAACGCATTGTATTTTTACCTCTCGCTAAGAGAGGTATTGTATTCATGCTATAAATCGCATATCCAGATTTTAATGAATAAGCACGTTTTAAGGTCCCTAGAATCCGATTATAACATTTTTACGATGATGTCCGTATGTGTGTGTGGATGTGTGTGTGTGTGTGTGTATGTGTGTGTGTGTGTGTGTGTGTGTGTGTGTGTGTGTGTGTGTGTGTGTGTGTGTGTGTGTGTGTGTGTGTGTGGATGTTGGATTCACTATATCTCAAATACTATAAGACTTAAGACATTTTTAACTACGGATTCCTCAATCTAACAATAACGGGAAGAGTCGAGTCAGTTTTGGTAACAATTGGACAACCGGAAGTAGTAGTTACAAGAAAAAAATTATCTAAATATTATTTATCGATAATTTATGTAAATACTTATATTAAAGAACGTTAAATTCTTTATTCGATAAATATAAATTCATTATTATATTTTCTATAGATTTAGAGATAAAGAAAGACATATAAAATAATTTGATGTAAAAAATCTCAGATCAAACTACTACAAGCCAAGAAATTCAAATGTTTGTAATTGACACATAAATGTCACTGTCAAAAATATTTGTATGCCTCTGTCAAAAATATTTGTACATTATTATGAAGATTATGAAAATAAAAAAGGCAACAACGCAAAAGAATATACGTAAAAAATAATACAAAAGGAATTTGCGAAAAATGACGAATATAAAGAAAAAGAAAAGGAAAGTAGAAAAAGAAAATTTCAGGATATTGAATATAAAGAAAATGTATGTATTGTACATAATTTATATTAAAATAATTATTTTGTAGTGAGAAGAAAGAATATATGCAAAAAAATATATAAAAGGAATTTGCGAAAAAATGACGAATATAAAGAAAAAGAAAAGGAAAGTAGAAAAAGAAAATTTCAGGATAATAAATATAAAGAATGTATGTATTGTACATAATTTATTTTAAAATATCCCATAGATTTTGCAAATATATGTGAGAATTATTTTGTAGTGAGACATGAATATATGTATTTGTATTTAAAAATATTTTTCGTTTTATGCGTACAACCAGGTAAAATATCTGGCGAGAGGTTATGTGTTGGCCACATCAGATTTTTTATATTTCATTAAGTTACTATATAGTTCTCCTAGAGTCCTCCACGGTCTTTTCACGGAAAATTATTGTCCTCTTTTAAGCAAAAAATAAAGAATAAATATAGTCTACATAGATAATATGTATATACTTTATAGATGAGGTAAACTACATGACATGCCTATGCGCATACAATGACGTAATTTACATGACATAGATTACAGGTACATCCCTGGAAATATTAGATATTCTTAAATTTTGCTGTTCTTTCTGTTTGATAATACCCATGTTTCACATCCGTATGTTAATAATATGGCTGTGCAGTAATTTTTTAATTTAATACCACAAAACAAACAATTCCATTTTAATTTCACAAAGCCTCTTCCACTTGGAGTGTATAAATCCTGTGGTTAATTTCATTTACTTTCAACTCTTTCAAATTACCTAACATCTAATT
This sequence comes from Harpalus rubripes, assembly GCA_963082715.1. Lineage (NCBI taxonomy): Eukaryota > Metazoa > Arthropoda > Insecta > Coleoptera > Carabidae > Harpalus > Harpalus rubripes. Next base: position 61,939,894 of record OY720454.1, read on the forward strand.
AATAAATCTCCCTAGTCCAGTGCCTACCCTAACCCTCCCTCGCGTCTCTCCCCTCGCGGTCGGCAGAAATGTCAGGCTGCTGCACCCCCACACAACACAGTACGGCACATAAATTTAAATTAGTGTTAGTGTAAATAGGGCATAGCGCTGTAAACATCTCAGCAGGGGTAATGTCACTGTAATCTTATACGGAGGCCGGGAGCAAGCACACCCCATAGGCATTAGTGGTTAAGCGAGAATAAAAACCCGCTTCATAAAGGAGAGACTAATAAGCAGGGTTATTTTTATACTGATTTTTATCGCAAGGGTTTAAATTTTTAATATACGGTTGAATAAACGCTATCTTCATGGCCGCATACATGCGTATATAAATTGTAAATTCATTGATTCACAATTGGTTAGTAATATGTACGTTAGTACGTTTCCATTCTTCATGCAAGTTGGGAAGCGAGACAATAGTCGCATTATTTTACCACTTTTTACTTGAGATCTCAGTTCGTCTCAGCTCACCTCACTAATTTTGACCGTTCTTTTTATCGTAACGGATGTGAGATAAAGTGAGAAGAGTTCCTCCGCCATTCCCGATTCTTAGTCACCTCTGGAGGTTGTGCTTGATAAGATTTTAATCTTAGAGAATACAATTAGTTTGCTTACTGTAAAGATTATTTGTTTATTCCTTTAAGAGCCGGTATTTCCATCTCCGGATAAAGTTCAGGATAACTATCTGTCAGATAAATGATAAAATATCGCATCGAAATAAAAGCATAAATGATGTAAATTATATTGAATGTCATTTTTAATGCGATATTGTTCATTTATCCGACAGGTAAGTTGTCCAGCACTTTATCCGAAGATGGAAATATCGGTCCAAATGACTATTATTATTTGAAGAATTTCGTGGAAAATAATATAGCAAAAAGACGTAAACTTCATATAATTGAAAATTGTGTGGAAGTTATAGTATCGTACATTTTAGAATGTGTCGCACTATATGTTATTATGTAATCGACAGAATAACGGAAGCCCAAATCATGCCCACTCACAGTTTTGGGCGATCCAAAATAAAACCTGCAAATATCGTGGTTGACCCTTAAAAAGCTATACTGTCTAATTCAAATTGTTCACACGTGGTATGGTATGATTAGCGAATGAAAGTTGACGTTTAAATTATTTTATAGATGTGGTTTCTTTTGAAATCCTAGAGAAAAAAGTATTGTACGATATATTCAGGTATGAAATTTTTGGATGAACCCATTTAAATACTGGACTAGGAAAGCACAGAAATTCATTACTATGTCTGGCTGAAAATAGATGGCCGACTAGGGTAACTGAATATCTAAACAGGGGTGCGCTTAAAATATTTTAAACATTTTTCGTTTATGTTGATTATAACAAAATATTTTGATCTTTAAACTATTTAGCTTGGCAATTCCTAACTCTAACAGTAATTCCGACTCGAGGGTTGCTTACACTTGAGACCAAAGAACTAGAATTTGCGGTATTAGCTTTTTAAGTACATCCCTGAATCCTGTTGCTAAGGTCATTTTAAATGCCTCCTGGTATTGAGTACAATTCTAATCTTCTATAACGGAATACATAAAGATCAGTTTCCTTTCAAATCAAATATAGGGAAATGTTTTCTAAAGAAACCACATATATTAAATAATCTAAACGTCAACTTTCATTCGCTTGTTATACTATAAATAAATGCGTTCAGACTTGACGGCTTTTTCCAAGGAATTTCGACGATATTGACTGATGTTTGATACATTTCATTACTTCACTTTCCACCAGCTATATAATGACACTTACAACCACTAAAATGTCAATGTCATTAAAAAAAATCAAATTGTAAGAAAAATGTCCAATATTAATAAACACATTGTCATACATCTCTATGCAAACTAAATAAACAATTATAAAATAATGTCAAAAAATAATGTTTAAAATTCAGTGATTACTAATTGATTGTTGATAAAATATTTTACACACCCCGAGGGAATGCTTATTCTACCATCTCGCACAAAACTAACCTCGGTAATTTAGATGAGATACTATTATTCACGTAAGATGACTGACTATTCAGTCATTTGTTCGAAAAAAGAATACACAGCACTTTATAGTTGTAGCTTAGCAACATTTTGTACTAGAAAGAGAAAGATTAGTTAACGTATGTCTATTTAATTTAAGTTGTGTGACAGATATAATGCAATAAAAATAGCCGTGACGTATGTCGAAAGTTACAGACATGTAAATTATCTACTACACTGCAATTTGTACTAATGTTTATCGAGTGACGTTGACATTTAAATCAAATTATTATTTTATGGTTTACGTCAAGTATATATTTTTGTTTTTACAAAAACTTAGGTAAAGAAGATATACCTTCGAGAAAAGCATTATTTAAAAAGAAATAAATTTTTTAAATAGAATACATTTATTTTTTCAGTTAAAATGTATCCGTAAATATTTCGTGTTGCACACCTGTGGGTACGAAATGCAGTGAAGTTATTTGCAATATATAAGACAGTTCATAAATGACCTTGAATAATCATCTTTCGTGGTTAATACTATAATAGTTTGACCGGCATTTAAAGGGTCATCTAGTCCAAATTTATCATTTACTGGAGGCCTTTAAAGTACTTTTGGCATAATGAAAAACAACGTAAAAACTAAAGGGTACAGTAAAACCTACCTTGCAAGACATATGGGAATATACTCTAATAAAATAATGTACTAGACTTTTCGACATTTCTGGAAGTATTTCTCATCGAGCACGTTGAAAGAGCTGATTGAATGATTTAATATGGTTGTACATTATATTAATTTTTAGAAAAAATGAGCATACAACCTTTTTGTTTCAAGTAATCAATATGTACCCGAATGTAAAACGGTCATTTGTCCGACTTGCAGTATCCAAGTGTGACACACTAGTAAATATTTTATTAGACACATTGTCCAGCAGGTAAATTCAAACCAGGGTACATTCACATCAGTCTACAACTGTCTATTTGTGGCATTTTACTCTATCACTCAGCCTTTTGAAATACACCGCACAGATAAATATGTCAGTGATCCTTTCACATCACAAAAAGAACAAAAAATGATGTTTCATACATCACAACGAAGAATGGAGCTGTCGGAAAGTAATCAAAATTAACGGGGAACAAAGAATCCACTTCAAATACAAAAAGTGATATTTGATTTTTAACCCATTTATGTCTCATATTGAGATAAAGTGAGCAGCGATAATGATGAAATATGCATTTGAGCAAAATTTAATAATTAGAGAGATGAGTGCTACTATCTATTATTGAAGCATTTTTATTCAAAAGGATCTAGATAGAAAAATATTACATGGAAACGCTCTCTAGACCTAAATCAATGTTGTAGAAATGGTATAAGTGTTCTAGCTTCTAACCGTGCTTGAACAGTAAAGCCAAAGATAAAACCTTTTTTTTTCACTACTTGTATTTAAACATTCTGAAACAATTGTATTTCTGTACCTAGTAATCATTTGAAGAGCTGGTAGCAAAAACAACCTTAGTCCATTTTTACCTCCCACTAATCTTAGTAAGGGAGGTAGATCGTGCTAAAAACCACATATCCAGTTTTTAGTAAATAAGCATGTTTTAAGGTCCCTAGAATCCAAATTTAACATTTTCACAATGATGTCTGTGTGTATGTGTATAAGTATATATGTATGTGTGTGTGTGTGTGTGTGTGTGAGTGTGTGTGTGTGTGTGTGTGTGTGCGGGCGTGCGTGTGTGTGTGTGTGTGTGTGTGTTTGTATGTACGTGTGGATCCTCCACTCTAACTCGAATACTATCATTCAGAAAATTTGTACTTCGACCTTTTGCTATTATGGAAAGAGCCCATTAGATTTTGGTGTAAATCGGATAACCAGAAATCGCACTTTACTTGAAGCTCAAAATAGTTTTTCTTTGGAAAATACCGTTAAATGTTATTTTTTCGAGATTAATGTTATTATAAAAATTAAAGATTATTAAATTTTCTAAAAATCAAAAAATCTGATGTGGCCAGCATATTACCTTCCGTCAGTTCTATGTATTTTGTACAAATTCCACACAGAAAGTTTTTTTGCAAATGATTCCATATTTCCAGTACATTACCTTCAGTCAGTTCTATGTATTTTGTACAAATTCCATACAGAAAGTTTCTTGTAATATTCTATATATTTCCAGGAAAATTATAACTCAAACATATTATGTAAATTGCACTTTGACACTGACATTTGTCAATCAGAATTTTCTTAATGTAGTAGATGTTTCCATGTTCATAACACAGCTGGCTGCTTTGTGAAATTTAATTTCTTTATAATTTTTTAACTCTATATCCACTGAATATGAAGTATAAAATGTAATCAAATCGTATAGAGAATAAAATATTTATAATAACATTAAATGTGAAAAAGTGATATTTAACAGCATTTTTTCAAGAAATGAATATGAAGTATAAAATGTAATCAAATCGTATAGAGAATAAAATATTTTTAAATATTTATAATAACATTAAATGTGAAAAAGTGATATTTAACAGTATTTTTTCAAGAAAAACTATTAAAATTAGGGTACTTTCGGTCGACCAATTATAACCAAAATCTAATCAGCTCTTCATATGGGTTTAAAGAAAAGGAATACGCAAAAATTATAATTTTTGGACAAGTGGTATTGGAGTTATGCGATCCGAAAAAATCGCCACACACACACATTCATACATACATACATACATACATACATACATACATACATACATACATACATACATACATACATACATACATACATACATACATACATACATACATACATACATACATACATACATACATACATACATACATACATACATACATACATACATACATACATACATACATACATACATACATACATACATACATACATACATACATACATACATACATACATACATACATACATACATACATACATACATACATACATACATACATACATACATACATACATACATACATACATACATACATACATACATACATACATACATACATACATACATACATACATACATACATACATACATACATACATACATACATACATACATACATACATACATACATACATACATACATACATACATACATACATACATACATACATACATACATACATACATACATACATACATACATACATACATACATACATACATACATACATACATACATACATACATACATACATACATACATACATACATACATACATACATACATACATACATACATACATACATACATACATACATACATACATACATACATACATACATACATACATACATACATACATACATACATACATACATACATACATACATACATACATACATACATACATACATACATACATACATACATACATACATACATACATACATACATACATACATACATACATACATACATACATACATACATACATACATACATACATACATACATACATACATACATACATACATACATACATACATACATACATACATACATACATACATACATACATACATACATACATACATACATACATACATACATACATACATACATACATACATACATACATACATACATACATACATACATACATACATACATACATACATACATACATACATACATACATACATACATACATACATACATACATACATACATACATACATACATACATACATACATACATACATACATACATACATACATACATACATACATACATACATACATACATACATACATACATACATACATACATACATACATACATACATACATACATACATACATACATACATACATACATACATACATACATACATACATACATACATACATACATACATACATACATACATACATACATACATACATACATACATACATACATACATACATACATACATACATACATACATACATACATACATACATACATACATACATACATACATACATACATACATACATACATACATACATACATACATACATACATACATACATACATACATACATACATACATACATACATACATACATACATACATACATACATACATACATACATACATACATACATACATACATACATACATACATACATACATACATACATACATACATACATACATACATACATACATACATACATACATACATACATACATACATACATACATACATACATACATACATACATACATACATACATACATACATACATACATACATACATACATACATACATACATACATACATACATACATACATACATACATACATACATACATACATACATACATACATACATACATACATACATACATACATACATACATACATACATACATACATACATACATACATACATACATACATACATACATACATACATACATACATACATACATACATACATACATACATACATACATACATACATACATACATACATACATACATACATACATACATACATACATACATACATACATACATACATACATACATACATACATACATACATACATACATACATACATACATACATACATACATACATACATACATACATACATACATACATACATACATACATACATACATACATACATACATACATACATACATACATACATACATACATACATACATACATACATACATACATACATACATACATACATACATACATACATACATACATACATACATACATACATACATACATACATACATACATACATACATACATACATACATACATACATACATACATACATACATACATACATACATACATACATACATACATACATACATACATACATACATACATACATACATACATACATACATACATACATACATACATACATACATACATACATACATACATACATACATACATACATACATACATACATACATACATACATACATACATACATACATACATACATACATACATACATACATACATACATACATACATACATACATACATACATACATACATACATACATACATACATACATACATACATACATACATACATACATACATACATACATACATACATACATACATACATACATACATACATACATACATACATACATACATACATACATACATACATACATACATACATACATACATACATACATACATACATACATACATACATACATACATACATACATACATACATACATACATACATACATACATACATACATACATACATACATACATACATACATACATACATACATACATACATACATACATACATACATACATACATACATACATACATACATACATACATACATACATACATACATACATACATACATACATACATACATACATACATACATACATACATACATACATACATACATACATACATACATACATACATACATACATACATACATACATACATACATACATACATACATACATACATACATACATACATACATACATACATACATACATACATACATACATACATACATACATACATACATACATACATACATACATACATACATACATACATACATACATACATACATACATACATACATACATACATACATACATACATACATACATACATACATACATACATACATACATACATACATACATACATACATACATACATACATACATACATACATACATACATACATACATACATACATACATACATACATACATACATACATACATACATACATACATACATACATACATACATACATACATACATACATACATACATACATACATACATACATACATACATACATACATACATACATACATACATACATACATACATACATACATACATACATACATACATACATACATACATACATACATACATACATACATACATACATACATACATACATACATACATACATACATACATACATACATACATACATACATACATACATACATACATACATACATACATACATACATACATACATACATACATACATACATACATACATACATACATACATACATACATACATACATACATACATACATACATACATACATACATACATACATACATACATACATACATACATACATACATACATACATACATACATACATACATACATACATACATACATACATACATACATACATACATACATACATACATACATACATACATACATACATACATACATACATACATACATACATACATACATACATACATACATACATACATACATACATACATACATACATACATACATACATACATACATACATACATACATACATACATACATACATACATACATACATACATACATACATACATACATACATACATACATACATACATACATACATACATACATACATACATACATACATACATACATACATACATACATACATACATACATACATACATACATACATACATACATACATACATACATACATACATACATACATACATACATACATACATACATACATACATACATACATACATACATACATACATACATACATACATACATACATACATACATACATACATACATACATACATACATACATACATACATACATACATACATACATACATACATACATACATACATACATACATACATACATACATACATACATACATACATACATACATACATACATACATACATACATACATACATACATACATACATACATACATACATACATACATACATACATACATACATACATACATACATACATACATACATACATACATACATACATACATACATACATACATACATACATACATACATACATACATACATACATACATACATACATACATACATACATACATACATACATACATACATACATACATACATACATACATACATACATACATACATACATACATACATACATACATACATACAGACATCATCGTAAAAATAGTAAAATCGTATTCTAGGGACCCTAAAACGTACTTATTCATCGAATTTTTTGCCCAAAGACAATACCTTATACCTTCCTTACCTAAAGGTGACAGAGGATAAAAAGGTAGTTACTTGGATTAGATTAGACTATATTTTTTTTTTTGGAGTACGATGATCGACTGGTAGCACAATGGAAAATTGGAAAATGATCGGACACGCAGTCTAATGTAAATAATTTATTTCCTGGCCTACGTTTCGACTGTTACTACAGTCTTCCTCAGGGCTAGAAATGGTCAATGATTATAAACGGTAACGATTTAAATTTTTAGAAAAGTTGTTTGAGTTTTCTCTGAGTTCCAGCTTAAAATTATTTGACTTGATATATTATATAAATACAATATATTTAATAAATTTCAATTTGTTATCTCCATTGGGTCATATGGGGGATCCCCACGTTACCGTTTAAAATCATTGACCATTTCTAGCCCTGAGGAAGACTGTAGTAACAGTCGAAACGTAGGCCAGGAAATAAATTATTTACATTAGACTGCGTGTCCGATCATTTCCCAATTTTCTATATTTTTTTTATTTATTGATATTACCGAGCATCTCAATTTCAAGATTATTGGTGCTCCGGCATAGTAATATAATGTATAATTACAGTTTCAATTTGTTTACTTAAATTCTATCTAACATTGATAAGCAATTACATAATAATTAGACATTTTCATAGGATGTTTTTGTAGAAACACTCAAACTTTAAAGTGACTATGACACTTTTTGCAAAAAAACAGTTTTACCGAAGTGTTTGGTCTACTTTAACGTATCGCTGTATGTAACACATATTTACAATATCTGGTCTTTGGTTGTTTTTACCATAACCTCCTCAATTATAAATCAAGGTTAGAATCATTCGAAATCATCACTTACAATATTAAAATTCAATGACAGTTGGTGATGTTACTCTATTTTTCTGTGCATTGGAGTTTAAAGGCTAGAAATTGATTAGATATAAGTATCCTGAATCAAAGTATTGTAAATAATTTATATTAACTTGAACTACTAATAGAAATGTAGAGAAATTCCTCTGAAATAATCGGTTTATCAAATATAAATACGTTAATAATATATAATAATTATTATTTGAATACATCTTACTGCATCTCAAGAGAAATAAAATCAAGAGTACTATGTCAACAACAAAATAAAATGGATAAGAATATATTAATAAAAGAACAGCAATTACATTGCAATTAATATATAAAAATTAAAAACCCAGCGCTACGCCACTGACTGTTACAACAGCAGGACGCGGCAAGCGTTTGGACTAAACTTGTCGTTAAGTGAATTCGACAATATGAAGTAAAAAATCAACAAAAATATGACATAAAAATATAAAATAAATGAAATTAACTTACATTTTCATGGATCCGGGTTCGAACATAGGTACAGGAACAGTTTATGCACCGAACTATCATAAATTCAATATTTAATTTCAATAATATACCACTCAAAAACAATAAAAACTACGGAGCAATTATTGACACATGTTCACGGTATTTCAACACATGTACTACTAATTTTAAAGGTTATGTCGTATATTAATATTGAAATTATGATTGTTAATATTTCTTTTTCAAAGAATACAGAATGTGCCACCAGGGCCGTAACTACCTATTCTTGCGCTTTGGGCGGAATATAAAATTGCGCCCCTTCCCCTTAATTTTTAGCAAATTATTATTTAAAAAATATAAAAGCATAAAAACGTAATTTCAGCTCTAAAATTATCCTCTTTTGACCAGCATAACGATTTGTGTCTGTTCAAGAATTAGTTCCATATTCCCTCGTCTTAGTTCCATATTTTCTCGTCTCGGCGAATGGACTTTATAGTTTTAGTATTAATTAACAGTATTTAATATATATTTCAATTACAATAATTATAAAAAACAAAATAAAGACAACATTATGTCTGACGCATATCAATTGGACCATAACTGGATCGCAGAATTAGAATTAAATGTTTATATCTTGATCAGCACAAAGATGCATTTTTTTTCTTCAAATATATTAATGATTTTGCATTAAAAAACAAATTAAAACTTATTGTTAACATGTCAATGCAGTACGATTGTTAAAAAAGTAGATTCGCGGAAAGTTTTTATCCTTTAATATACGAAATTCTATTATTATTGCGCATAAACTGGGCTTTCTGGGCAAAAAATTATAAAAAACATAAGAATTCGTCAGGAACGACGAGAAACTTAGTTTTGCAATTTAAAAATACCGGAAATATTGAGACAAACGTTAAAACTGGACGTTTTTCGATGATTGCGAAAAGGGATGACCGTGCTCTACGGGCACTTATTATAGAAGATCGCCGAGTGTCTATCCCAGATTTGCCGGTCAAATGGGCAAATGTGATTGGCAGATCGATCTTTAAAGACACTTGTCTGAGAAGTATGAAAAAACTGAGATATGGGTTCTACAAGGTAAACTAAATCATCATAATACAATCCAAACTTGTAATTTTTTCATCTAAGCGATGGAAAAATCTCGACTCGCACAAAAACAAAAGCAAACCCGATCTTTAGTCCTGGGATTCAATCTCTGTGTTCTTTGCCGACTGACTGGACTGCCACGCGCTGGGGGTGCCTTCGTCACAGTGCACAGATATACAGTATTAATTCGCAAAATGTGCAATAAGAAATCCAAGAGTGCGCATGGCTTATATTTAAGAATTTTTCTGTGTAATTATCAAATGAAGAACTTATTTCTGCGCCCTATAAACAGCTGCGCCCGGGGCAAGAGCCTCGCTCGCCCCACCCTAGTTACGGCCCTGTGCATAGGCGCCCACAGGGGGGGTCGAAAGGGTCGACTGACCCCCCTTTCATTTATGGACTGTATCCATTTTTAAATATAAAATTATAATTTTATTTTTTCATTTCAATGTATCATTGTATTTTTTTAATAATTATTGATAATATTTTCTTATATTTTAATCAAAAATTTATTACATACTATCTATTACTAAGTACGAAATAGCTGAAGTGTCAGAATGAGTACATTATGTTATGTACTGTTAATATATTACATTATCTTCGGTGTTGTATTTTCTTTAATATGCCGTAGTTTATTCTAATCATTTTATGATCACGTTCTTCTCAAAACTTTCACAATTATCGATTTTACTGTTATATAGAAATAAAGAAATAGAAAAGTAAATAATGAATAGACATTGCATATTTATTTATATTAAAAGTACCTACATATGATTAGGGTTGCCGTATTTTGTGAGGAGCGCGATTTAATTAACATTTAATTATTATACATTTTATTTTGAGCAGTTCAATAGAATAATTATATTGTTACTCAGTAATATAATATTTTAATTTAATGCAACATTGTATTTTCAGATTGTCTGTTTCTGTAGTTATTGCTTATGCTCGCATCTCGCATCATAAAGCCTAGTAGAAGGGGCAATTCTACGCTTTTAGAGCGTACATACGCATTTTCGTCATAAAATATTGATTTTAATTTTTTAAGATTTTGTTAAATTTGCTTCATTGTAAAGAACTCTATATTATCTTACTTTGCATTAAAACACGTTTGACCTTGAAAATTATTTAAAATTCGCCTGCCGCGCATTTTCCCTTACAACAAAAATTTCGACCCACCTTGTAAAAAAGTCTGCGGGCGCCCATGGCCCTGTGTGCCACGATTTTCAAGAATGGTGAGTGTGAGTGGTGAGTCAAAATATGTTTTTATTATTACTTAGAAATAGACAATGAAATATAACAATGATAAATTTGACATGTTATTAATTGACAAGTAAAAAACTAGCGTGTATAAAAGAGATTATAAATATGAGACTAACCTAGATTCCTGACTATTATGAAGTGAAATATGAGTAATGCATTTTTCTACGAATGTCAAAAGCACATACCTACTTTAAATCAAATTACGAGTATTTAAAATTTGATTAATGGTTACCTATATCAGTAAACAATGGCGGATTTAACGGTAAGCAAAGGGACACTTGCTCCCTAGGCCTCGTCCAAAAGGGCCCTCGGGCCTTTGTCGAAAAGGGCGTCAGATCCCATCAAACAAAATTTACAAATATAATTTCATTAGATGAGCAAAATTAAATTATCCAGGTCAATATTACTCACTACAAGTAAAATAATATTGATGCAATTTTACCATAAATAATTTTTTTTGCACGATCGGGTTATTTTTTATATTTACCAATAGTGTTTCCAAGACAGTACCTAGGTCTTATTTGCAAATTACTAAACGGTAAGTGATATGAATCACGTCGGTAAGTGATGTGCTTCCCTTATTATCAGGGGGCGAGACAGTAAATACATAAATAAAAAAAATTGTGCGTCGATCGTGCAAAAAATAGTACTCGTATAAGCATCACGAACATTAAGGAATTGCCGATTTCAGACAAAATTGGGACCTTCGCTTCGCTCAGTCTCCAAACATTGTCTTCGATCGGTATACTGTCCTTACCGTTCGTAATACTTCATGTTCATATACTATAGTTTCTAGTCGCACATTCTTGATATTTAATTAATATGTCGTGTGTAAGGATGTATTCGATCTTTAACTTTGGCCCGACCCGATTTTGAGGCGATTATCGAGTCGGGTTTATTTTCATTTTCGGGCCGATCATTTTGCAAAATAGGCTAGTTGCGTGGTACTGAAAATCTGATATCTATCACTAAATACCTAAAGTAAAGTTAAAAATGTATGTAAAAATATAAAGTTTATTTTAAAAATATTATATGTTTTTTAATGAATTAAAAAAGATTTTCTTTGACGTCATTATTTTGAACTGCAAAAAGGGATGAATATTTTAAAATGTAACAGGTAGATGGCGAACGAGTGCGAGTTTTAATTTGATTTTGACATTAGTTTATTTTTCTGTCACTGTCTCTCTACTTTATTATTTACAATTTGCGAGGTTTTTGTTACTTTTATTACGTATTTCGATTTGTTAAGCAGGATTTTAACTTAGCTTATACTAGTACAAAATTAAAATGACAAACGAAATTATTAACCTCCAAACTATTATTCAAACGTCAAACAGATGATCTGTCATGTTCAAAATATCTGCACATGCCGTTGCTATTGGACGTACCGATGTTATTGTTTTACGGCCATTCATTGGTTCGGCGTAATTCTACGTCATACACGGCGGTAATTTAAATATTAATATTTGATTAATTTTTTTCTGGCGAATTAATGAAAATTTTATATAATATTTTAAACATTTTTCGTTTATGTTGATTATAACAAAATCTTTTGATCTTTAAACTATTTAGTTTGGCAATTCTATGAAATACGATTATTTTTAATTTCCTCTAACAGTAATTCCGACTCGAGGGTTTCTTACACCTGAAACGAACGAACTAGAATTGGCGGTATTAAATTTTGTGAATACATCCCTGAATCCTGTTGCTAAGGTCATTTTAAATGCCTCCTGGAATTGATTATAATTCTAATCTTCTGTAACAGAATGCATAAGGGTCAGTTTCCTTTCAAATCAAATATAGGGAAATGTTTTCAAAAGAAACCACATATATATATATATATATATATATATATATATATATATATATATATATATATATATATGTTATATTCAACTATAGGGGAAAGTAGTTTTTTACAGATATATTAACAATTTTACCTTCATTCTGATAAAATCTAGTCACGAAACAACAATAACACTTTCTACGAAAAATCTAATTTAATAACCGTTTTTATACGTGTATAAATTCCATATTTATTTAAAAATCATATAAAAAGCAATTTCCACGAGTCGATGTTTCCCGTAAATCAAAAACACGTAGTTTCAAAGTTATAACCGACGCAGATTGAGTTTAAAAAATTCAAATTACACTTTGATTAAAGTTTTTGCGATTGCGCCGCCTGGTGGAACTAGAATTTAAAGTGTTTTCAAAAATTGTGCATATTTGCCGTGGCTTCGGTTTGTATATTGTTCCGGAGTTAGCCTGGAATCCGGACTCCGGACTTGGAACCCAACCAAATTCCGGAGAGAACACTTGTTTAGTGTAAACGCTCTTTGTGGAAATATATGTGCAATTTTATGCATGGAATGAAATGGAACTAATT
Organism: Harpalus rubripes; assembly: GCA_963082715.1. NCBI lineage: Eukaryota > Metazoa > Arthropoda > Insecta > Coleoptera > Carabidae > Harpalus > Harpalus rubripes. The sequence goes on from OY720454.1 coordinate 61,955,097, forward strand.
TTGTGAAAAATACTTTTAATTAAACTACTAAATTTAGATAATATGCTGCTCTACATTCACGCTGGTGGCAAATATACTTCATAGGGATTCTAATTTCACGTTTCATACATTGCGTTCATAAAATTTTAATTATACTTCGCACAAAATTTGGTAAAACATTCTTCCTAAATTAAGTAGGTACCTTAATTACAGTCGGTGATACTGAGTCTGTTGAAGAGAGAGAGTTACATAAATAGACAGATAGTGAGGTGAAAAGTGTGACTTCTGTCCGAGCAGTTGAATATACAGACGCTGTTGAGTCAGTTGAGTATATAGACGCTTGGGAGGTCGGTAGGTGGACAGTTAATTGGTTAAATACGAGGGCTGTTTGACGGAAGCGTGACTTTTCGCTAGTAGGCATTGATATCGGAAAAACGAAAACATTTGCATATAATAAAACCTTTTACAAGCTTAACTCCTAAATTTCATGTCAGTCAGTGTAATAGAACACATTTAACAGACATTGGAATAAATCAAGTTTGTGTTACCTTGAAAGTATGGAAAAACGAAAATTTCGTGTTTTAATTAAACATTATTTTTTACGTGGTAAATCGGTCAAAGAAACTGAGGAGAAGTTACAAAAATATTACGGCGAATCTGCCCCATCGCATGTAATGGTTTCCAAGTGGTATAATTCCTTTAAAACTGGTCATTGAGCACTGATGATTGTGAACGCCCGGGACCCTCACAAACGGTCACTAGTAAGGATAACGTTAAAAAAATTGATTGAATGAAGGTGAGCGAGATAGCTCAAGTTGTAGGCATCTCAATCGAACGCGTACATAATATTTTACATGACCATTTGGATATGAAAAAAGTTTCGGCAAGATGGGTGCCGCGTTTACTGACAGAAGACCAAATGAAAATTCGTGTTAAACTTTCAAGTGAATGTTTGGCCATGTTGCACCGTAATCCGGTCGAGTTTTTTCGCCGATATCTAACTGTTGATGAAACCTGGATCCACCACCATACTCCAGAGATAAAGGAACAATCAAAACAATGGATTTTACCAGGCGAAAGTGCACCAAAGAAGGCCAAAGTTGATCGAAGTTATGGCGACTATTTTTTGGGATTCTAAAGGTATAATCCATATGGACTATTTGAAAAGGGGTAAAACAATAACAGGCCAATATTACGCCGATTTACTAAATCGTTTTGATGCCACTTTAAAGAAAAACGGCCACATTTAGCACGTAAAAAAGTAATCTTTCATCACGAGAATGCCCCGTCTCATTCATCCGCAATTGTGACCGCTAAATTGTTACAATTACGCTATGAATTGCTTTCCCATCCACCATACTCACCAGATCTGGCCCCAAGTGACTTATTTTTGTTTCCAAATTTGAAAAAATCAGTCGCAGGCAAAATATTCATATCAAATGGAGAGGTTATTGCTGCAACGATAGCGTATTTTGACGAGTTGCAAGAAGAATATTTAAAGAAATTGGAAAGCCGTTGGACTAAGTGTGTAGCACTCGAAGGGAACTATGTTGAAAAATAATAAAAAATAATTCCCTAAACATGTGTTTTATTTAAATGTCACACTTATGTCAAACAGCACTCGTAAATAAATAGTGACATAAATAGTCGAAATAAATAATAAGTAAATATAAATAAATAGTCGAGTTATTTTTTTTTATTATTTTTATTTTTATTTTATTAACTCCGGTCTTCCAACAGGACAATGTCCCAATAACAGGATGGCTCAAATAATTTACATAAATTATACATTTTTAAATGTAGCAATTGAGTACTAAATCATGAATTGAATTGTTGAAAATTACATTAATAAAAAGAGATTATATACTAAAGACTACAGAGAATAACAAACTAAATTAACTAAAAGAATTTACTGCATCTGTTACTTGTTTTTTGTATCTTGTTAAGGTACTATTGAATATATCTATTTGGTTGTTGTGCAATAAGTATTTATTGTATAAAAATGGAAGTCTATTTAACGCAGAATTAAAAGCAGCATTGGTTCTTCTAAAACCCAAACAAAAAAGATCAACTACTCTTGTGGTATAAGTTGGTATACGAAGTCCCAAGGGATGTAGTGTCAGGACAATCAATTTTATTATTGAAAATTTTATATAGATAAACTAGATCAATTATAGTTCGGCGCTTTTCTAATGTAAGAAGAGATAATTCATGATTTTGAAATTTATATCTAAAAAATCTACAAAATTTTTCTTGAATACGCTCAATTCTATTTATATGGACGGCGTATTGAGGTGACCAACAAACCGACGAAAACTCTAATTGACTGCGTACTAATGAATAATACAATATTTTTGTAGTTCTGTGATTTTTAAACTGTCTGCAAGATCTAATTAGGAAACCTAACATTTTAAATGCTTTTTTTATAATGTTATCTATGTGAATATCAAATGTCTCTAACTTCCGAGACTCAATGATGTCACTTGAAATAGTGCAAGAGAAGCATACATTATTTCTATTTCTTGTAAAAGTTATAGCATGGCATTTACTAATGTTCAAATTTAACTTGTTAATCCTAGTATATTCGTATAATCTGTTGAGATCAGATTGAATGGCTTCACAGTCATCATTATTTTTAATACAATGGTACATTTTTAAATCATCTGCGTATAGTAAAAATTTACAAAATTTAAAGCACTTTGAAATATCATTAATGAAGATGTTAAATAAAAGTGTACCTAAATGGGAACCTTGGGGAACACCCGATGGAATATAGACGTCTTGAGACTGGAAACCATTGATCGTTTAAATAAATAGTGTTAGTGTTATCTAGATAATTATAGTCATCTTAATTAGATTTTAATTAGTATTTAATGTTAGTAATCGTTATTATTTAATACCTTTTTATTTTAATATTAAATTATAGTTTAATAAACCTTTATTGTAATTAATAATAATTGTCTAATATTTATACTTCACACAAACAAATAAATTAAAATAAATAAAAACGTTTCAATATATTTTGAACCACTCAAACATAGTGATATATTTTGATTAATATTATTAACCAATCACTGGAGTAACCAACTGTTGTAACAACAGTCAAAACAGTCCTTTTTTAAAAGAATAACAAATACTTAACATTCAGCGAAAACAGCCATGCTGGCATTATCCTACGAAATCGGTTATCCTGTTACGATTCCTGCAGCGCTCCGTAATATCTTCCTCAAACAGATTCAACTGTAACTGCGTGTATTTGTAAGTCAATTTAATTATATTTCTTGTCGCAGTTTTGAGGAAGCGCTCTATAAACGGAATCTTTGTATTTCACTTTTCATTATTACGATTGTCAATATTGGCATTGCAATAGATTAAATATCGAGGAAGATTTTACAATGCAATTAAGCGGAATCTTTCTTGACATTACAGAGAAGATATTTTGAACATAAATTTAAATATAGATAATATACATCTATAGGCAGCCGTTACGTAATAGCCTATAAAGTTTACAAGCAGTTTTCATTAACTTTTCGTCCATAAAATACTTTCTCATATCCCATTATTTTTACTAATAACTTTCATAATAAAAGCTATCATTACGGAAAATGATCCCTTATATAATACATAATATAATTGCGTGGGCTAAATCATTTATTTTATATATTAGTAGAATTTCTGAATATTATTAAAATGACAATTCGAACACTTAGTACAAATTACGCTGTTAATATAAATTTGTGGCTTAATGCCTCAATGCAAGAACAATGGCAACATTTTGGTATTTTGTGAATAAACGATTTAAAATCAACAATAGTTATATGTATATCAAGGCTAAGAAATCACTCTTTAGCGTACCGAGCGAAAAATTATCGCTGAAGCCGCTTGCGGCCGAGGCAAGACAATCTCGAGGGCGCTAAAAGATTTCACGGACAAGGTGTACACAATATCTTTTTTGTGCAACCGGACGCGAAATAAGCATTTCGCAGCCGCAATACAGGCCGCGAAATTGGATTTCGCGACCGTTGTTATGGTAGCGGCCGCGAAATTAGGCAAACAATCACTTTGACACTTGAGAATTGCATGGTTTTGTTTATCAAATGTTAATCCCATAGCCACCTTAAAAGCTAACTTTCTATTTATAATGAAACTGTTGAAAATTAATAAAATTTGTAATTACATATTTTTTACGGTTACACAAAAAATATTGTGTACACCTTGTCCGCGAAATCCTTTAGCGTCCTCGAGATTGTCTTGCCTCGGCCGCAAGCGGCCTCGGCGACAATTTTTCTCTCGGTACGCTAAAGAGTGATTTCGCGGCCTTGATATACAAATAACTATTGTGCAACCGTAAATAGTTATTTGTATCACTAGGCCAGAAACTGAACATTTGCGAGACCGAGTTTATTTTGACGAGATCTCGCAAAACAGTTTCTGGGCGTGTGATCCACAAGATTTTTTGTACCGACTTCTCCATACATTCTTCGTATATTTCCCTACACTTTGTTCTATGTTACATAACCTAAAAAATTAACATATATTTTTATCGGTTTTGCATTGCAAGTTTAATTATAATTACTTACATTTGAGCTTAAAATGCGTACTTATTTTATATCTATTAAAAATATAACATACCAACATTAGTTATATATATTTTATATACTTTCGCATATTTTTAATGACAGATGGCGGAAACTCAATTGTACCACGTGAAGTTAGTTGTAGTTAACAAATAAGTGCTAAAGCTGGAACTTATAATTAATCTATACGAGTTGTCAGTAATGACAGCATATTAATATTTTTATGACAAAATTTAGTTATTTAAGTTACAATAAATAAAGATTTAGCCCTAAAATTTGTAAACATTTTGCTAATTCTTGTGTTGAAAATAATCTTAAATGGAGTTTCCGCTAGATGCTCGAGCAAAACTGAACTTAGCAACATGTTCAGAATGAAAAAGCCGCTAGTGCTAGCTAGCGCTAAGTGAATTGAACGCACACAACGATATTGTATAATGTGGATAAATTGAAAATATTTATTAAAATAAAACAAAAAAAATATTGAAATTCAATAACAAAAATAAACTTATGACCAGTTGCTACAACACAACTCATATTTTATGTGTTCCTTCATTTGACAATATCACATCGAAATTAAATATCAAATAAATTATTATGCTATCAAAATTTTAATGTTATTTTTTTTCGAATTTTAAAATTTAAGCCTTGTTGGTGCAACCGGCTAGTAACATGGTATGACTAGCGAATGAAAGTTGACGTTTAAATTATTTTATAGATGTGGTTCCTTTTGAAACCCTAGAGAAGAATAGAATTGTACGAAATATTCACGTATGACATTTTTGCATGAACCCATTTAAATACTGGACTAGGAAAGCATAGAAATACATTACTATGTCTGTCTGAAAATAGAAGGCCGACTAGGGTAAATGAATAACAAAACAGGGGTGCGTTTAAAACATTTTAATCATTTTTCGTTTCAGTCAGTGGTTAAAAATTATTTATTTTCGGCCTCTACTAGTGCCTTCATTAGGAGCTACAAAATTATTACAAATATCTAGAGACAATAAGGTTTTTATAATAACTTACGTGAAAATGTTTTTATATATATATATATATATATATATATATATATATATATATATATATATATATATATATATATATATATATATATATGTTATATATAACATTAAATATATATATATATATATATATATATATATATATATATATAAAACATAGAAATACATGTACAATGCTTGTCAAAACTAATAAAAATGAATGATAATGTTCATTTTGAAACATATGTCGTCAGATTACTTTGAAAATTATTTTAAGGATAACGTGTTTTTTTTAATTCTACACGTTATAAAACACATTTTCACGTAAGTTATTATAAAAACCTGATTGTCTCTAGATATTTGTATTATGTCTGTAATAATTTTGTATCTCCTGATGAAGGCACATGTGGTGCCGAAACTAGTAGAGGCCGAAAATAAATAATTTTTAACCACTGACTGAATTCCAGAAATTTTCCTTTACTCATCAAATTTCCAGTCACGAAAATCTAAGTTCATTCATTTTTCGTTTTTGTTGATTATAACAAAATATTTTGATCTTTAAACTATTTAGTTTGGCAATAGGGTATTCTCACATATTTTTTTTTATTTATTTTCCTTAAAGAAAAGTTATATCTAAGAGTGAAAATCCGAGTTAAAAATTCCTTTTAATAAGCGAGATATTACTTTTTAAAATTTGATTTTGTTGTGTTACGTGATAGTGACGTACTAGTTGTACAGTACCAGCGGTGTACTATCAGTGGTTCTTGCGGCGTTTTATCACATTCGAATATGGAGTAGGGATTTCAATTGGTCTCCCATTGGAAGGTCATCTAGTACATCAGTAAAATTTAAATGCTTTGTAACAATTAATTTATAATATGATTTTTTGTTTTTTCCCTGTTGTTTACCTATCAGCACTAATATTTTTAATAAATTTTTAATATTGGCAGTCTTCAGAGAATACCCTATTCTAAGAAATAGGATTATTTTTAATTTCCTCTAACAGTAATTCCGACTCGAGGGTTGCTTACACCTGAGACGAACGATCTAGAATTTGTGGTATTAAATTTTTTAAATACATCCCTGAATCCTGTTGCTAAGGTCATTTTAAATGCCTCCTGGTATTGAGTACAATTCTAATCTTCTGTAACGGAACATATAAGGGTCAGTTTCCTTTAAAATCAAACATAGGGATATGTTTTCAAAAGAAACCACATCTATTAAATAATCTAAACGTCAACTTTCATTCGTTAGTCGTACTGTACATTTTAGTTAGTATGACTTGACGAAAAGACCGCGGACTTCAGTATTCAAATCGCTTGCTTTTAAAGAAAACTTGTAATAATACTCTGAAATATATAGCATCATCATGTAATACTGAATATTGCAAAAACATAATCCATAGCTAAACCCTGGTGTGAATATTATCCTTTCGACAAAAACGCGCCAAAACAGTTATAATAACACGTCAGCAATCCAGATTAAGGCGGGAAATACAAACGCAGCAAGCTGTCAGTATGACGTGAGCAACTTACCGACAGCAGCAAGTCCTGTGTACACTACTAGAGTTCTAAAACACGTTACGAACAACAAAACAGCAACAATATCTCACAGTGACGAAAACATTGTCATTGCAACGCACGACCACTGAACATTCACAAGAGGAGTCTTACATTAATTGATAGGGTTTAAGTGTCAGACTTCGGGAGTTAGTATCCGACGTCGACGTCGCGATGCCCGACAGAGTGCCTCGAGCGTTGGCGGCGAACTGGCAGTGAGCGTCGGTTATCGGCTGAGCCACTGGGCTTCGCGCGCACCGAACCAACCTGGGCTACGCATGAGCGAAGAGACGAAATCGTGGGACCCCGATTTTTCCTTCTTCCATAAAACGAAAAAATAATGCTGTCCCTTTGACCCTAAGGCTGTTTCCATGTTATGCAGACTTTGCTAATTTGCTAATCTTCTTTTTTTATGTTTAACTTAAATTATATCTTTTCAGGAATTTACTGAAGAGATTTTATTATAATAACGAGGTTTGGCAGGAAAAGAAATTTTTCTTTACTCGCATATTTTATAATATAAAATGGATTATTCAAGTCTGCAACTAATGAAATATTCAACAAAAACATATTATTACAATAGATATATTATTCTGTTAAAATATTCAACACTATTTTTATTACAGCGCTAACTTATTGCAGTTTTTTACCTCTCGCTAAGAGAGGAATTGAATTCATGCTAAAAATCGCATATCCAGATTTTAGTGAATAAGCACGTTTTAAAATCCCTAGAATCCGATTATTATATTTTTACGATGATGTCCGAGTGTGTGTGGACGTGTGTGTGTGTGTGTGTGTGTGTGTGTGTGTGTGTGTGTGTGTGTGTGTGTGTGTGTGTGTGTGTGAGTGTGTGTGTGTGTGTGTGTGTGTGTGTGTGTGTGTGTGTGTGTGTGTGTGTGTGTGTGTGTGTGTGTGTGTGTGTGTGTGTGTGTGTGTGTGTGTGTGTG